>JANHFM010018050.1:0-11470 GCA_032468115.1 Grayia smithii | reverse complement strand
TATACAGTGGGAGGAGTTACATACAAAGGTAGGTTCACATGTTTCACATGTACACAGATTTAACCCCTTACATTCTATACTGGTTAGGCATTTTCCCTGACAGTTTTTCTACACTATTCTATTGAGTCTTATGACTATTCATTCAAAACCAGCGATAACTTACAGTCATCCATTAATATTAAATTTTAATGACTGTTGGAAATATGGGATGGGGAGATTCTCCACTAGGATAAGAATCACAAATATGCCATTATTTGTAGTCGTACTAATTTTCATCAGAACCATCATACAATGAAGAGGCTACTACATAACTGAAAAAATATCATTTTAAAAACAAGTCATCCTCTATTGATATGAAGACTCCAATACCAATGAGCAGTTACAAA
Organism: Grayia smithii; assembly: GCA_032468115.1. NCBI lineage: Eukaryota > Metazoa > Chordata > Lepidosauria > Squamata > Grayiidae > Grayia > Grayia smithii. The sequence goes on along the minus strand of JANHFM010018050.1, from coordinate 11,084 downwards.
AATATGGAAATTAGCTGGACAAAGTTAACTACAACAATCACTACTTTAAATAGAAGTCAGTATTAAAGTCATGAATTCAGGACTGGACAGGGTGAGGAAAATAATGTGGACTTTTTTTCAGGTTTACTTTTTTGTCCTATCTTTGAATTTGAGTCTCTTCCACAAGATATTATAAGACAAAAGAAAGAAGCCCTGGAAATGTAAATGATTCAAGAAATTAGTCAGATCCTGCAATATAGAGCAAGTTAAATAAGAAAGGAAGAAGAACTGCAAATGAAGGGAATGAAACTCCATCACACTAAATGACGTACCAGATACTCTGACTATAAGGAGCTATGTTGAAAGCAAATGTTCTATTAACTATTTCTGTTGCAGAGGTGATTATACTAATGAGATGGTCTCCTGGCTTGTAAAAGCTGCTTTGTTTCTTTCCATTGTGATGCTCCAAATTCTGCAGGCACCTCCTTCTATGACTCCCAGAGACCGGCTGGGGCACTAGCAGCATCAGAAGTAGGAGATCCATAAAATATAGGGCTGAATCAGTCCTCTTCCTCTTTCCAAACAAGAACAACAAAGAAAGGACAAAAGGAAGCATCGATGGCTTTCCTGACTCAGAAGAGTAGAATACATTCAAGCAAATATCCCTTGTCTGTTCAAAAACTTGGGCCACACAAAAAGCATTTATCCATTTCAGATGCAAGATCCTTTACGTATTGCTCAAGTCTGATGTGTACATCAAAGGCAGTCAGTCACGCGCGCGCACATGAAGAGAACTGGTAGTGAAGGTGGGTAGAACCTGATCCTGATGTTCTTCTGGGATTCCATATGCACAGATGTAGTTGGAGAAAACTATGCTTGTGAAAAACCAGATACACCACTGGGGGCGTTGTGGTCCTTCTTGTCAGGACATGTCCCAGAAGTGATGCTGGAGTTCAACATCAAGGAAACTGGTGCTTGATATAAGGTTGCTGTCACCTTAGCATGGTCTCTTGTCTCCAGAGACTGCTGGGGAAGGTCATCAGGGCTATTGAGTTTAGTAAAACTTCTAGGTTCATAACACTTAGATGTTACTTCTCCCTGTCTTCTATGTCCAAGGAAGCAATTAGTATATTTAAACACTACCTAATGTTAAGAGTAGACCATCTTGGAATCTTATTTTCTATTAAATGTTCATATAGTAATGCGAAATTAGATCTGTTTTAAAACTGATTGTGCCTCTTGCGAAATTTTATTTTTCTGTTATCTAGAAATATCAGGTTTTTTTGTATAAAAGCTGACTAACAGACAGGGAAGTGACTACAGACTACGGACTCTCTTGTTGAGTAAATAGGAAGAAAGTTACAAAGTACTTTCAACTCTGTCTATGTGTTGTCTTTCCTTGTTCATTGAGGAATTTGAGATTTTTAAATTTTAATGTTTCTTAATCTACTAAATAAAAAGTGGGCTGACAGGTCTGCAGCTGAGATGGTGGTGGTGCCCACAGTGTGGTGGATGGTGTGACCTGATTTCTTGCCATACCTACCCAGAAATATTTTGAGGAGACCTGGTGGTCCCCCTTCACTTTCAGTGGATGGTCAGGGGGGTCACTTTGATATTCCCTTCTCTGAGGCTTTGTGTAGCCCTCTCCCCAGACTTCCAAGTGCATTTTTAAAAAAATATATACTTTAATTTTTACAAAATTAGAAACACACCATAACCAAACAGCACTTAGATAAACATATAAAAAAAATATTGGTGCCCCTTCCGCCCCCAACCTCTCCCCACCCTAGCAGACAGTGGTTTCTGCTCTCACATATAAAAATGTAGCCCCACAGTGCAGAGGTATCTATAATAATTCCTGTTTTAAAATTCTAACTAACTAACTATAATTAAGCCCTCATTTCTTTTCAACTCATTTGTTCAACCATTGGTACCACCTCTCCCAACTTTGAAAGAATTCTGAGTCTTCTTTATCTCTTAAACTATAAGACATCCTGTCCGCCTCAGCACATTCTAAAACTTTATTCAGAATTTGATCATCTGTTGGTACATCCCTTCCTTTCCACTTCTGGGCGAACGTTATTCTGGCAGCTACTATAATATGCAAAATAAAATACCATCTCTGTTTATTCAAACCTTCTGGGCGCATGCCCAGAAGAAATATCTCTGATTTCCATTGGAGGTCCACATTAATAATTTCTTTAATCCAATTTTTAATTTTCTTCCAATAATTATTAGCTACTACACAAGTCCACCATTGGTGAAAATTTGTATCTTCCTTCCATCCCCAAAGGAGCCTCTAATGCAGGGGTGAAATCCAGCAGGTTCTGAAAGGTTCTGGATAACCGGTAGCGGAAATTTTGAGCAGTTCAGAGAACTGGCAAATATCACCTCTGGCTGGCACAAGAGTGGGGTAGGAATGGAGATTTTGCAATATCCCTCCCCCAGGAGTGGGTTAGGAATGGAGATTTTGCAGTATCCTTCCCCTGCCATGCCCACCAAGCCACACCATGCCCACCAAACCATGCCCACAGTAAGAAAAAATATGGATTTCACCACTACTCTAAGGTCTTAGCCTTGGTCAGCCACAGATCCCTGACTATGTTGACTGAGATTGGAAACTTCTTTCCTATATAAATGTGTGAAGCAGATCATAATGACAAGCTGGTATTTGGTATATATATATTTATCTCCAGAGCTCCAGGATTTTCCACTCTGAGGAATTTTATCAGATGTGGAGTTCAATTCCATTCTGGCTAAAGAATTTTGGGAGTAGGCGCAAACATCCTATATTTGTCAAGTTTGAGGAACAGCAGAATAGATGAAACTGTTTTCTATTTCAGTCTCTATTTTCTATTAATTCTTTCTCCACACTGTTTCCTCTAATGTCTAACTGCATTGCATCTTCCTTCTTTTCATCTGCTTTTACTTTCTCTTTCCTAGTTTCTTTCTATCAAAGTCTTGGATTTTTCCTTCATTTTTAAAATATATAGTATTTTAAAATGTTCTTTCATTTTTCTCTGCTCTCCAGTGCATCTGATCAGTTTCCTAAAAGAAAGAAAAGTTCCTCCAGTTCTGAAAGAAGACAAAATACCCACCCTCATCTCCCTCTCCCTCTCCCCCCCTCTCTCTCCCTAGTGGCTGCCTTTATTCCTGGCCTGCCCCTGTTATCATGGCACCCCAACAGCAGCAAATCAAGCAGGAGGGAAGAGACAATGGTTGCCTGTGAACTCAGCCACCAATCAGCCTTCTAGAGAAGTGGTTGAACAAAGACAAAGGTGGGGGGGGCAGTGAAGGTGGCAGGGAGGTATCAAATAAGGATAAAATTAAAAAGCTTTAGAGTGAATGGAAATAGACAGAAATGCAGAAGGAGGAGAGGCTGAAGTCCTTGAATGGTTTTCCCTCCCCCACCTAGAAATGGCTGCCCTGAAGAGATTCTCCTCCAGTGGAGGCTCTTGGGCAAGTGGGAACAGTGGTTGCCCAGGAGAGCCAAGGAGAGCCCAGTCAGAGGGTCTTCAGGGACCATGAGGGACCCCCCAGGATGCCCCTTCTTCAGAGCCCCAGAGGGTCCCACCAGGGAGACCCCCCCTCACCTTCTCCTCCCAAGCAATGCTGGATCCCCCTTTGGAGACAAAGGCCCTGCATGGCTTCCCCCAGGGAGGAGCCTTTCCTGGAAACACATGAAGACAAACCAAAGCTTCACAAACTCCCATTGGCCGCATCCCCCTCAAATGCAACTCCAAAGCCCATAAATCACATTAGTCTCTTCCCAGAATGAGGGGGTAAAGGGTTCCCACAGGTCACCAGCTCCTTCCTGGGACTTTTCTATGGGCAATGTGACTGGTCTGGGCTTTGATTTTCCCTCTCAGTGCCCTATGTGTGCAAGAGTGTGGCAGTGGAGCATGGGTCCCCCTTCCCTCACTTTCTTCCTTACATGGGGTGAAAGACATCCTTTATTTCTCTAATGTTGCTTTCTCTCTCTCTAATTCTCTGTGTGCAGGTGTGATATTATTTTTAACTATGCAAATTCCTGACATAGGTCGATTTTATCTTGTGGACTGGTAGCCCCTGAGTTATGACCACAACTGAGCCCAAAATGTATGTTGCTAGGTGAAACATTTGTAAAGAGACTTTGTCCCATTTTATGACTTTTCTTGCCCCATTTGTTAAGTGAATCACTGCGGTTGTCAAATTAGCAATGCTGTCGTTAAATGAATCTGGTTTCCCCATTGACCTTGTTGATCAGAAAGTCACAAAAGGGGATCACATGATTCCGGGACCGTCATAAATGTGAATCACCTTTCAAGCATCCAAATGTAAATCACGTGACCATGGGGAGGCTGCAACAGTCATAAGTGTGAAAAATGGTCATAAGTCACTTTTTTCAATGCCGTTGTAACTATCAATAGTCACTAAGTGAATGGCTGTAAGTCGAGGACTATCTATAGTGCACCAATTGTGGTGCAGCCCTTGAGCATTAGCTTTCAAAAGAAAGTAAATTTTGTCTCTAACTCAGTAGGAAGTCATTTCAGTTCTGTGACATGTTGAGGCATGAAATAATCCCCGGAGTTTTCTCTTTAACCTCCATGCCAACAAATACCCCATTTCTTTGGCTTCAGCCACAGGTGCCTCCTGTGTATTCCCTCTGGGCCAATTTCAAGGATGGAGCTTTTTCAAACCTCTCAATTCTTGGTGACCGATTTAATTCTATCTCTACCCTATCATTTTGAACCACACAGGGATTGTTTCCCTTCTTTTTCTCTCAAGAGAAAAATCCCAACAAACTCTGAGTCCAAGGACTAGTTGAATTAATCAGGAATCTCTCGTGAGAAGGAAAATTATTATTCTCAAGGTTTTAGCTCTGCTCTTTGGCCAAATCCTCCAAGGGAGACTTTGGGCAGAGACTGACGGAGTCAGCTGCAGTTCACTTCTCACACTGACCCAGAAGGCCCTAAATGGAAATCTTTCCTGTTGGAGAACTTGGCTTTAGGTAAAAAGTGTCACTGGATGACTTTAGACTTTGGACTTCCCTCCACATAAAAAACCAGGCCTGTCGTCCTTCACATCAAACTGTTTTACCCTGGGGAAAGTAAGAGTCGAGTACAAATGCAGCCATGTTCCTTCCTGCAGGGGTCACCCACCACCACCACCACCACCACCACTAAGAGAGCCGCCTTTGCCATCTCCTTTCACCAAATGTGAGCTCTTTCTTCGGTTGGTGCAAACTTCTCGTTCTGCTGCCACCAAGCCCTCTTTAAGTGTTGCGGGGTCCTGAGATCTTCCAGATGTGGTTTGATGAGGTCTTCCCCACTGACTGGAAGCCTCTCCTCCTTCGATCTTGTCCAGTGGGACTCTCCAGTGCTTGGGCCTGATCCCCATTGCCTCCTGGAAGTGGCCACCATTTTCTTTTTTCTTTTTCTTTTAAAAACAAAGCTTTATTAAACATATAAAAAGTAAAATACTATACCATGTATATACAAGATACATATATATTAATACAAACGACAACCCATAAAAAGAAAAAGTGACTTTGGTCATACGTCCATTATCTTATTAATGGTGCATATTTGTTCATTATTATTATCCTACAGAATTTTACATTTACTCTCGTTTCTACATGTTATCCCATCATACCACCTATTCCATGCTATGTAACATTTTGAGTCTACCTTATCCTTCATTCCAAATGTTAGTTTGTCCATTTCCGTGCAGTTATGGATTTTTTTGGATTATCAATTGATCTGTTGGCAATTGATCAGTTTTCCAATATTGGGTGAGCGCCAATCTGGTTGCAGTGACTATGTGTAATATTAAATACTTTATTTCTTTCCTATAGTTTTCTTTAATCATCCCTAGTAGAAAAATCTCTGGTTAGAGTTCTGTTTTTTTCCGATGTTATTTCTATTAGCCAAATTCTTATTGGAAGCCTCTCCCCCTTTGATCTTGCCCAGTGGGACTCTCCAGTGCTTGGGCCTGATCCTGGCTCCTGGAAGTGGCTACCATTTTCAATACTCAGATGACTCCTTGTAGAAATGGCGGCTGTTTTTGAAGCCTTCCACCCTGATCATCAGGATATTGGGAGACTGCAGACCTCTCCTGGCTCTTGCTAGACTTGGGAAACCAGGCACTGCATGCTCAGTTGGCAGCTTCAGGATGAGCTTCCTAAAACCTTTCCATGGCTTTATCCCCCTCCCTCCATCAAAACCCACATTTCTTCAATCAAGAACACAAAAAGCTGAGAGACACAAACTTGTTCATCTTTCAACTCCCCCCACCACACACACACAAGAAAAAAAAAAGGTCCTGAAATGAAATTCTCCACCTCTGCTCTCAAATCCCCTTTGATAACTTAATTTGCTAAATATACTGTTTACCTGAAGGAGAATAATAGAGTTGTGAGGGACCTAGAGGTCTTCTAGTCTAGCTCTCTGCTCAAGCAGAAAACCCTACCATTAGTTGTCTGACTTCTTTTTAAAAACCTCCAGTGTTAGGAGCACCCATAACTTCTAGAGGCAAGCCATTCCACTGATTAATTGTTCTAACTGTCGGGAAATTTCTTCTTAGTTCTAGGTTGGTTCAAAATCTGTAAGCTACTTACTTTGACTGCAGAGAGTCAATGTCAGCCTCTAGGATGCTTGCTTGCTTTTTGGCTGCCATTGTAACAGGAGGGGGGAGGTAGTGTTGGTATTTGGGAGGGGAGGAAGTGAGCTGGTGGAGATGTCTCCAAAAAGGGAGGAATATTCTCGCTGTCTTCTGAGCAGCTGCAGAGAGAACTGATAGCTGTCAAGGTCAACGGTTCCATCATACCAGAGAGATGCGGCCGTCTGAAGAAATACCCTATCAGAGTTCCAGAAGACCCCTCTGCGATGAAAAACTCTGAAGCAAACATTTCTCAAAGTTCTCCTTTATTTGAGCAAGTAAACTAGCACATCTGGGAAAACCCAAATCTAAGAGTTCCGGGTTTTCCCTCAGGATATCAAAACTCCCCAAACCATCCTCTCAATCATCTGTCGATCACATGCTCCAAACACCTTCTGTGACATCTCGATACCTCACTCCAACCATTCCTTCTCCAGATGCAGGATCATCATGACCTTGACTGAAAGGAAGAATGCTATTTTGCCTAACACCCTCCCTCTACAAAATCCCCCTTCCTACTTTCCTACACAGGAGAAGGTGGCAGTGTGGAAGCTTCCTAATATGGCTTCCAAAGCTGACAACAGTAGCATAAAGTAGTAACAAAATAGCATATTGCTCTTAATATCATTTCTCTATATACTCATGGATAAGTCATCTTCAAATAATGTGACTTTTGGATTTTTAACCAAATTACCATAAAAACTGTGGCAGTTTAGTGATCAGTTGAAAGCTTCGTATCTTTTCATTTTCACGGTTTCATAGAATTTTGTTTAAAAAGTTCAGAGTCAGATTATGCATGGGTCCAGAATTCAAGAGTGCTATGACAATCGTTTCCTTTTGTTTCCATTTTAGGGCAATCCAGGTGCACTGTTGGTAAGTAGCTTTTTTCTTATGTTGTGTTATTCTGAATATTCTCCCATCTGAACAAGGACTCATTTATTCTTTCTTGCACCTACACCAAAAGTGTCTCCAAAGTCCCCAGAGGATAATCTCACCTGATGAATAAAGTGGCTCGTATCTGTTCCCAATTGGAACCAAAGCATGGTGAAGGTCCATGTGAGGTATCCAGGGGAAGGTCTTGACCAGTTATGTGGGAACAGTTCAATCCTGTTGAACCCAATGAAATGGACAGGGACCTCAATGCTTTCAGTGCAGCCACCTTTCAATTAGATCATTGACCCTCCCGGTTGGGGAAAGCCACAAGGTGGGTTGAAGCAGAGATAAATATTAACCATAGGCCTAACCTTAACCCTATACCATTTCAGACAAGAGGCTGTCCAGTCTCTTCTTAAAACCTCGTGTGATGAAGTACCCCAACCTCTGAAAGCAGCCTTGGAAAAGTTGGTTAATTTTTGTCACTATTAGGAAGTTTCTCCTGAATTCCAGGTTGCTTCTTTCCATGATTAGTTTCCATCCATTGTTTCTTGTCTTACCTTCTGGGGCTTTGGAATATAAGTTGACCCCTTATTCATAGTGGCAGCCCCTCAAATACTGGAATAGTGTTACCATGTTTCCCCGAAAATAAGATCTGGTCTTATAATTAACTTTTGCTCCAGAAATCACATTAGGGCTTATTTTCTGATTAGGGGAAATAAATGCACCATCTGGCTGACAATCTTAACTGGGGCTTATTTTGGGGGAGGCTTATATTACGAGCACCCTGGAAAATCATGCTAGGACTTATTTTCTTTTTGGGTCTTATTTTTGGGGAAACAGGGTATCATCTCAGCCATGGGTGAGCTTCAAAAATTTTAGCAAGGGGTTCGCTGGTTGCTGGGTGGATGTGGCCATGGTGAGTGTGGTCTAGTCGGCCATGCACCATGGTAGGGGGGCATTTTTGCCCTCCCAAGGCTCCAGAGGCTTTCCTCGAGCCTTCGGGAGGGTGAAAACGGCCTCCCCAGGCTTTGGAGGCCCTTTGGAGGCCGGAAATGGGCCTGTTTCTGACCTTCCTGAACTTCCGGTAGGCCTGTTTTTCACCCTCCAAAAGCCTCCATGCGCACCTTGCACTTACCTGCATCCGAAACAGGCCGTGTGGGGACTCCTGGGAGGGAAGGGGTGGGGTAGGCAGGGACAGCCAGGAGTGGGATTTGGGAGTTCTCCAACTACACAGAATCTCAGCGAGAGATTCTCCTGAACCCCTCCGAACGCCCAGCAACCCACCCCTGATCTCCCCCCAAGTCCATCTTTTCACTAGACTAGCCATAAACAGTTCCTGCAAGTGTTCTTCTCATGTTTTAGTCTTTAATCATCCGAGTTGCTCTTCTCTATACTTTTTCCAAAGTCTCAACACCTTTTTTGTAATGTGATAACCAAAACTGGATGCAGTATTCCGTGTGTGGCCTTACTAAGGTTTTATAAAGTGGTACGTAATAGTTCACCATGGGGAGAACCAAAATATTTGGCCTGTTTGATAAAGTCTGGTGCTTTAGCCAGTGGATTGAACTAGAAGATATCCAATTCTCTTCAAGCCCTATAATTCTATAATTCCATTCATGATTCCTGCTGAGGCACCTTGTTTCACTGGAGCACAAGGCTGAACCTTATTTTGAGACATCATACCCCATACAATCACATCTCCTGTAGATTTCTGGAGCCCTTTTTGTTTTAATATGATAGGCAGTCATATGTCAGTATAGATTGCATAGCAGTGATGACATATGGATGTAATTAGAAGTTTGTATTTCTGTTTCTGCCACTGTCTTCTGAAGTGCAATTACCTTCCAGAAGGGCCCCATTTTACTTGAATAAACAGCAGAGATGCAGGCTCACATAATGACATGAACTACAAATACATGAACTACAAGGACATCATTTCAAAAGGATCCATAATCCAAGGTGGCTTTTTTTCCTCCTTCTTACAGAATAACCCATCCGGAGGTGTACTGTCAGGTTTGCTGGGGGTAAGTCGATATGTGTTTAACGTATCTTGTTTTCATTATATTTTCAGCATTTTTCTTTCTCTATATAATGAAAACCACCTCTTGAGACTCAATCCTTTGAAACATCTCTCGATATTCCAGGCGGAATTTTAAAACCTCCAGTGATGAAGTATCCAAAACTCCTGAAAGCAGCCTTGGAAAAGTTGGTTAATTGTTGTCACTGTTAGGAAGTTTCTCCTTAATTCCAGATTGCTTCTTTCCACGATTAGTTTCCACCCATTGTTTCTTGTCTTACCTTCTGATGCATTGGAAAATAAGTTGACCCCTTATTCATTGTGGCAGCCCCTCAAATACTGGAATAATGCTACCATGTTTCCCCGAAAATAAGATTGTGTCTTACATTAACTTTTGCTCCAAAAGACACATTCGGGGTTAGTTTCTGGTTAGGGGGAAACAAATGCACCATCTGGCTGACAATCTTAACTGGGGCTAATTTTGGGAGTAGGCATATATCACGAGCACCCTGGAAAATCATGCTAGGACTTATTTTCTTTTTGGGTCTTATTTTTGGGGAAATAGGTTATCATCTCAGCCATGGGTGGATTTGAAAACTTTTAGCAAGGGGTTCTCACCCCTGGTTGCTGGGTGGGTGTGGCCATGGTGAGTGTGGCCTAATCGGCCCTTGCATCATGGCATGGGGGGGGGCATTTTTGCCCTCCCTGGCCTCCAGACGTTTTCTTCAAACCTTCGGAAGGGTGAAAATGTCCTCCCCAGGCTTTGGAGGCCCTTTGGAGGCCGGAAATGGGCTTGTTTCTGGCCTTCCCGAACTTCCGGTAGGCCTGTTTTTCACCCTCCAAAAGCCTCCATGCACACCTTGCACTTACCTGCATCCGAAACAGGCCGTGTGGGGACTCCTGGGAGGGGAGGGGAAGGGTAGGCAGGGACAGCCAGGAGTGGGATTTGTGAGTTCTCCAGCCCATCCAGAGGTTCACAGTTAGGTTTCCTGGGGGTAAATCAATATGGGTTTAATGTATCTCATTTTCATTATATTTTCAGCATTATTCTTTCTCTATATAATGAAAACCACCTCTTGAGTCTCAATCCTTTGAAAAATCTGTCCATATTCCAGCTGGAATTCTAATTGCGGTTGGATACTGTAAAGAACGTTGAAGGGGTGAATTTGTGGAGAGCTGTAGAATTAGGCAGATATGGAGGTTGGAAAAACATGTTTTAAGCCCTGGAAAGAGAAAGCATGAGAGAGAAGCTGAGAGTTATTCTTGCCTAATTCACTAGAGGATCTTCTTGTAGCTGCACAACAGAATTACAAAGATTTCTAATAAAGAAGAATATTTGTAGATCAGGGTCAACATGATTCCTGCCTCATTCACTCTAGATTTATTTTTTTATTTTTAAAATTTCTATTTACATCCCGCCCTTCTCCGGAGACTCAGGGCGGCTTACAGTTTCGAGCACAACTCAAGCGCTCAGCAAATTCCTTCATTCCTTGTACATGCCTGCTTCCAAGTGGCATTTTTACAAAGTCAGCTTATTGCCCCCAACAATCTGGGTCCTCAGTTTACCTACCCT
>JANHFM010017957.1:0-11479 GCA_032468115.1 Grayia smithii | reverse complement strand
TCAAATTCAGTTTTGAGAACTGCAAAAGTAAACCAAGCATCTGTGATAATATCTTGTAGGCAGAGAAACTGCCCAATCTTACAAAAACCTCTGGAAGAGCATGACATTGTGAATGGATTAATGGAATTTATTTACCAAAGAAATTAAACCTATACAGCCTTATTCTATATAATTAAAAAACTAATCTTTATTTCATGATGGAATAATATATTTTGGATGGTAATATATTTTTCTCAAAAAGCATTTTATTTAAAAAAATCCGATTTAAATCAAAAATATCTGATTTTTTTTAATTTTTTAAAAAAAATCATTGATTTTTATCCACCCTGAAAACAACACAGGCATTGTTCCAGAACTGAGTTTGTTTGTTCCGTGGCCCCATTTGTTTGTGGATGATGACTAGAACTAAGTCCCTATTCGGTTCCAGGTAGGTCCAAAAAGGCTTTCCAGAACTTGGATATGAATTGGATCCCTATGTCTGAAATAATATGTCATGGGGCCCCATGAAAGCGGTATATGTGGACCAAAAACAGCTTAGATAAAGCTTTGGCCTTGGAATCTTTTGGCATGGGAGAAAGTGGACCTGCTTTGAGAAAAGGGACAACCCAGATCATTGTTTTTTCAGAACTCTTGGGCAATCCTACAATGAAATCCATGGTGATCTCTCTGCATGGTGCTGAAGGGTCAGCCACTGGCTGCAGTAGACCAGGGGTTTTCCCCTGCCTGCGTTTAGCAGCAGTACAAATGGGGAAGCTTGTTACATAGCTTTCTATGTCTTTTTTTAATGAGGGTCACCAGAATTGCTGTTTCAGTAAATTTTTTACAAAACCAAAGTGACCAGCTAATTTGGAGTTGTGAAGAGCTTCCATAGTTTTCAGCTTTCCCTAGCTGGGACATACAGCTTATTTCCCACCCAAGCTATCCCATCTTTTATTATGCAAGTATGTCTATGGGCACTTAATCACTCATCTGTTTCCCAGGACTTTTTAAATTCTGTGGTGGTGACATTGTCTAAGGTGGAGGGTTTGTTCTTTGTCTGAGAGTCTGATAATTTTAGCCACTAATTGGGAGGCTGGTAGCATGGGCGTAATTACTTCTTGACATTGTTGAATTGTGGTAGTCTGGACAAGGCATCTGCCAAAAAGGTTGTCCCTCCTGATAAATACTTCAGAGTGAAATTAAACCGTTGGAAATATTGTGCCCATCAGACCTGTTTTGGGGACATTTTCTGTGGGGTTTTGAGTGCTTCTAAGTTTTTGTGATCGGTCTATACTTGGAAAGTTATTTTGCTTCCGTCTAAGAAATATCTCCAAGTTAGGAGTGCCCACCTGACTGCAAAAAACTCTTTTCTCCATAGTAATTGGAGACATCAGCCAGGAATGGGTATTGCTCCTCTGTTCCTTTAAATAACTGAGCCCAAATTTTGACTCATAAGCCCTGCCTCTGCTCTCAGAGCCCGCTTTTTTTGCTCAGTTGTTCCTACACCCAGGTGTGTTGGTTCTTCTCTCTTCCCTCTAAACATTAATCTGATTCCCTGTTTGTGAGTTTCAACTTATTTGGTTTTTTTTTTCCTTAATTGGTCTACTGCTGAAGGCTTACTGTGTTAATTTGCCTTCATTTCTTTCGTCCTGTTTCCCTTCCTCCTCTGGGGGAAGGGAGCTTTGGCTACTCCGTTTAGTTTGTGGCTTTTTCTTTAAGTTTGCCTTTTGTTTGACTTTTGAGGGCTGCAAAATGCTTCCTGGCTATCTGACAGCCTGGTGTTTACCTTTTTCAAGGGATTTGATTTCCCCCGAAGCCTGCAGGCACATCATTGCCACTTTTTTGACAGCGGTGGCCATTTTGTGTCCTGCTTTGGTGGGAAGCCTCCGATCACCGTTCCTCGGCTTCTCCTTTATTTTTCTTTCTTGATTGACTGTTGGGACTGCAGAGCGCTGCCTAATGATCTGACTGCCTTGGATTCGGATTTTTCGGGAATTTTGATTTTCACGGAGCTTGCAGGCTCCTTGTGACTTATTTGGACAGCAGCGGCCATTTTATACACTTTTTTCTTGTCGGAAGCCTCCAATCTCCACAATTTTTCCCTGGTTATATCAGCGGAGCCTCAATCAGCTGTGGGGCGCAGGAAAGAGCCGCATGCTCCATTCTTTGCTGCGGTGGGGCTGCAGATCATCGAGGCATTGTCTCTCTTCCCCTTGCGATCCAGGTGGCCATTTTACAGCTGTTGCCTCTTTGACAGCCCCGACTATTAGGATCAAGGCATCTGGCTTCGCAGCCGTACTTTGTCATATTGATTGCTGAGGTGATTGGAGCCAGGACAAGGGAGCACTTTGGAGACAAACTTCCAGAGAGAAGTAAAATTGGGGATAGTGACTGGGCCTGCTGCCTTTCGGTCCTTGAATGTGGCCTTGTTTATTGACCTGTGCAGCGGATCTGGACATTGACCTTGACCTTGCAGGTCATGATTGGTGCATGCCGGAAGGCATCTCCATTGGAGCCAGGCAGCAGTGCACCAAGCCGCATCAGGAGTTACGCGCTCCAGGGGCTGGCACCTGAACTGTTTGCGGTCACAACTGGACTCTGATTTCTTGGATTGTGACCTTCTGCCCCACAGTTGGCCATTTCTGAAACTCTGGTAAGGAGTGTAGGCCTTAGGAGTTTTTGCGCTCCAGTTATCTGTCTCTCCCCTCTGCGCGCCATTGACTGTACAGCTGTAATGCCTAAGGCAGCAGCCAAGACAAAACACATTCCTCGGCGACCTGACCAATTGCCGGGAGGTTCTCCGCTGCCTTCCGCCTTGACAGTGTCCCAAGTTCTACCACCTGCTGGGGACTCGGGCGGATCTCGCTCCCATCACAGACACAAGTCTAGGAGCAGTACCAAGGCTTCCAGGGATGAGCAGTGTTGAGATTTGGCACTGCAAAAGCTTTGTCAGAAGGCCCTGGACAAAAGGTCCGAGTTGTCTTGACCTATGGTTCCTCCTGGGGTGCCTTCTTCTTCCACTGCTCCCAGAGCTAGTTCGCCATCCCTCTCCGTCAATCAAGTTTCCTTGCGGGACTGTACCGTGATTACCCCATCAGCTAGGGTTTGGGGTCCTCCATCCACTGAGACTTGACTGGCAGTCGTTGGCAGGAGATCCGGGGATAGTGGACGGGCCACTGTTTTGCCCTCAGACCTACCAGAGAGTCTCCAGCAATTGGTAGCTATGGCAATTCAGCAGGGGATCGCCGAGGGTCTTCGCCAGCCTTGTTTCCCAGTCCAGGGCCCAGTTATCAGAGGGGGATCCTGCCTTGGTGGACCGTGATGGGGTCTCCTCCGGTTCTTCTGTTTGGGACGATTTGGAGCTGGAAGAACCGCTTGGCCGACATTATGTGGAAGACTTACCTGGTGGGGACCTGTCAGATGATGAGGACCTTCTGCCTGAGCAGCCAGTGGATGCAGGCCTATTCCCTCCGGGCTTGTTCGTCGCTTCTTCACAAGGCGATCCAAACAACCGACTTGGGATCTCCAGAAGGCAAGTGGTCATCTACTTCTACTTCCCAGGTGGATCCTGTCTTCGGAGAGCCATCTCGACAGGTGGACATTATTCCAATGCCTCCGATGTTTGCCTCTACCATCAAAGGCCAATGGTCTGCTCCCGGTTCGGCTTCACACTTGTCCACAACAGACCGGCGGTTTTTTAATGTGGCATCCCCGGTAGACTCCTTACTTCAGGTTCCTGGGGTGGATGCTCCAGTGGCAGCACTCCTTCCCAACTCGGCTATGCCAGGCTCCCCGGAAGACAGTTTACGTCCTGAGGAACGCCGCCTGGACTTGTTCTTGCAAAGGGCTCATTTGGGCTGTGCGTGGTCTATCCGAGCATCGACGACAGCATCCTTCTTCAACCGCGCCACTCTGCTATGGCTGGAGGAACTTTGTTCTCGGCTGCCTCCGGACAACGCCTGCGCCCATCAGGATCTTAGCAAAACAGTGGCAGCATTGCAGTTTTCGGCCGATGCCACCTTCAGCTTGGGATGTCTAGCCGCCAGGGGGTTGGCCGCGTCAGTTGCTGCATACTGATTACTGTGGCTGAGACATTGGCAAGACGATGTTCGCCACAAATGGCGCTTGGCTTCCTTGCCCTTTGATGGGTCAGCACTCTTTGGCGTGGCCTTAGAGCCTTTGTTACAGGAGCCAAAGGATAAGCGGAAGGTCCTTCCCACCGCAGCTAAGCGGTCTGATGCTTGAGGCTTCCTTACAGGAGGTTTTCCTCCTGGGGTCAAGGTTGGGGCTCCTACCATCTTCTTCTTCTTCTACCTATCCTCCCTGAGCCTTCTCCTCTTTTGGTGGTAGACAAAGGGGTCAATTTTCTAGACCTCCCAGGGGTAGGCTTCCTCAGAACAAACGGCCCTTTCGAAGGGGGGGAAGTCATTCCAACTGTCGCCAGCGCTAAATCGGGATCCACGTTTCCCGTTGGGGGCAAGTTAGCTCTCTTTGCTGACCAATGGGATTTTATCACAACGGACTCATGGGTCAGGGATACGGTAAGATCTGCTCTATCCCTGGAATTTGTCTCTCCTCCCCCGAGGTTTTTCATTCGGTGTCCGCTCTCACGGAACCCGACTAGGCGGGTCCTGATGGAATCAGTGGTTTAACATCTCCTGGAAATTAGAGCTATTCAGGAGGTGCCTCAGGACCAATGGGGCCAGAGATTTTACTCCCTTCTATTTCTTGTGCCTAAGTCCTCCGGGGGTGGACTTTATACCTGAAGCCGCTTAACCACTACGTCATCTATCAATGATTTAAAATGCATTCACTGCAAACTATTTTGGCTGGTGTATGGAGGGCGACTTCCTCTCTTCCATTGACTTAACTGATGCATACTTGGATATCCTTATTTATCACCCTCACAAACAGTTTTTACGTTTTTGTTTTGATGGTAGGCATTATCAATACAGGGCCTTGCCATTTGGACTGTCGTCTGCTCCCTGTGCCTTCACCAAGGTGCTGGTGGCATTGATGGCACACCTTAGTCTTTTCCAATCAGAGTTCAGGCTTACCTGGATGATATTCTGGTTCTGGTGTCTTCTCGCCTACAGGCGGGGCAGAACCTCCAGGTAGCCTGTGATTGTCTCGCTGATCATGGCTTTGTAATAAATTTTGACAAGAGTCAGTTGATTCCACAGAATAGCATTGTCCATCTGGGAGCTGTGATTGACACCTTACAATGCCACATGTTCCTCTCTGCAGACAGGCAACAGGCTATTAGGGACCCTGGTTAGGGAGATGCAGTTTCACTATAGGTGTTCCCTAGCAGTCCTTTTCACCTTGCTGGGGAAGATGGTCTCGGCCATACACATCACGCCATGGGCCCGGTTGCACCTTAGAGACCTGCAGTGGTTTCTCTTGCCGTTTCAGCGAGCAGGGAAGGCTCCATCTCCAGTGAAAGTCCTTGTTCCATCGACGGTGCAGAGGTCTCTCATCTGATGGCAGTCTCCAGTGATCTTGGCGGGACACCTCTTCGAGGAGCCACACAGAATTGTCTTAACGACCAATGCGAGCTTGTCCGGATGGGGAGCACATCTAGGCACGTGGTCACCGGCGGAAGCTCGTCATTCTATCAACTGGCTGGAGCTTCGGGCAGTTTATCTAGCGTTTCACCAATTTTGCTGACTCATTGTTGGTCACCATGTGTTGGTCTTGACCAACAACACCACTGTTAAGGCCCACATCAATCGGCTAGGTGGGACTCGGTCCCAATCTCTCCTGGTAGAGACTGCGCTTGGGCAGTTGGGCGGAATGGAATCTGTCATCCATCAAGGTGGAACATATATCTGGGGTCTCCAATGTCAAGGCGGATTGGTTGAGCCGCCGGAAACTCGAACAAGGCGAGTGGCACCTTCACCCTTCAGCTTTCCAGCTCCTAGTGTCACAGATGGGCATAATGGTGCTGGATCATTTTGCAATGCCATTGAATGCGCAGCTGCCTCGGTTCATATCCCATTACCCAGCGCAAGGGGAGGAGGGGATCATTGCCCTGCGTTGGCCTTGACCTCCAGGACTTCTCTACGCTTTCCCCCCTCTGTCTCTGATTCCGAGAGTGCTTCTGCGAATACTGCAGGAGGAGGCGGAGCTGGTGCTGGTAGCACCATACTGGCCACAGCGATCCTGGTTTGCAGATCTCCTCAGCCTATCTGTCGCTCCGCATTGGGAGATTCCTTTGCTTCTGGGACTCCTCACCCAAGGGGGGGATCGACCATCTGGACCCCTAGTGGCTCCGCTTGACCGCTTGGAGATTGAGCGGAGCACCTTAGTAGCACATCATTCCCCGGAGGTCATCGAGGTTATGTTGGCGGCTTGTCGTCCTTTGACGCAAAGAATATATATGGCCACGTGGGATATGGTGTACCTCAAGGGGCATTTGCCCGTTGCATGCTTCCGTCCCGCAAGTCATTCAGTTTCTGCGGGAAGGACTGGCTAAAGGGCTGTCTCCCAACACCCTCCGCCGTCAAGTGGTGGCCTTGGCCTCCGTCTTATCTTCTGGGGCTCCAGATTCCCTGTCCTTACATCCGGACATTAAACTCATCCTGAGGGGTGCTGTGAACATCTCTCCTCCGGTCATTCACAGGTATCCGACCTGGGATCTGTCAATTGTGTTGACCTCCGTTACGGGACCACCGTACAAACCGCTGCAGGAGGTTAGCCTCAGACTTCTGACATGTAAGGTGGTTTTTCTAGTGGTCATCACGTCAGCTTTACATATCTCGGAGCTGGCGGCACTCTTTGTCCGACCGGACTTATGCATCTTTCACTCGGACAGTGTCAAGGTTCCAGTTCAGCCTTCGTTGAATGAAAACTCCTCACCAATCATGGTTCAAAGTCCAGTTTATTCAAACAGGCAACTGGTACATCCCAGGAAATCCCAAAACTGAAAGCATTCAGGATTTCTCCCTGCCATCTCACTCTCTCCTCTCTCTTCCACTGGTCACGAGCCCCAATCATGTCTCCTCTATCGTTGCACCCGCCTCCTTCACTTGTCGATGCGACGAGACCTTCCGCTCATTACATAACCTTATTATGAATATCGCCTCCCCCCTCCCTCCTTTTCCCACAGTATAGAATTGGCAGCTTGGAACCTAACTAATAATGCTTCCAAGGCTGACAGGCATCCCCCCTTATGGAAAGGTCGATCACCTGGAGAGAAACAGAATTGCGAAGGTTTTTACAGTAAGGTTTTCTAAATACCTCAGTTAATATCCTAACCACCTCTCCCTCCCCCTGCATGACCCTTCGGCTTGTCCGGGAAGTCCCGGTGGAAACGATTAACTAATTGCTCTGCACGTACGTCCCAACTCTTTATCCAAGGAGCTTCCGACAAGGGATATCCCTTCCATAAGACTAAGTACTGCAAGCAGCCTCTATATAACCTGGAGTCTAGGATCTTTTCAACCTTATAATGGGTCTCCCCTTGTATTATCAAAGGGGGAGACGGTCTTGCTGGTCTAGGTCTCAGCCTTGAGTGTCACCGGCTTTAATAGGCTGCTATGAAAGACTGGGTGTACCTTGCCTAGCAATATAGGAAGACTTAATTTCACCATTACAGGGTTAATTATTTTTGAGATGGGGAAAGGCCTAATGAACTTTGGCCCTAACTTCCTGTTTGGCATCCTCAACTTTAAATATTTGGTGAACAAATATACCCTATCCCCCACCCGAAAAGGAGGTTGGGGAGACCTATGTTTGTCCACTTGGGCTTTATATTTCTCTGCCGCCTTGGTCAAAGCCTTCTTCGTGGTCTCCCACCCCTTTCTCAGCGACGTCATCCACTCATTTAGAGAGAATGAAATCGGTGGTTCTCTCGGCAATTCAGGCATCGGCAGAACCCTGGAACCCTGACACAAGCATCCAAGGAAGTCTCCTGCCACTGGCGAGCAAAACACTTTAAATGGCAGCCAAGGGGAACCTCGGCCTAAAAATTACTTGAAACCGTGGTAGGGCCTACCACTGGCCCCATGAAATGGGCGCTGAGACTGGGCCTGTCTAGACTGGTCCTTAAAGGACAGGTGATCCTGGGGCCGATCAAAATTCTGGGGGTAGGACCTCTGATAATGCGGGGAAGAGAACCCCGCTTCCGAACACTGAAAGGGCTGCCATCTATAGAAAGGGGTTGCTCTTCTCTCCCCCCTCCAGAAGGTCGATGGGAGGACCTTACACTTGTCCTTACCTTCCACTAAAATAGGGTCGAGAACTTCCCCAAACAGGCTTCCCCCTTTGAACGGAACAGACGCCATCTGCCACTTTGATCTCACATCAGCCTGCCAATGGCGAAGCCACAACAACCTTCTTGTCATCACATTTGATGCCAAAGCCCTTGAAGCAAACTTAGCGGCATTCAGGGTCCATCCGCTGCCAGCAACTTAGAGACACCCTGATGGACCCTGGCATCCTCTGGTGCCAGATGTGCCTGCAGCTGCCTGAGCCAAATGAGGAATGTCCTCATGAAAAAGGAAGCCACAGTGGCCGAATGAATCGCCCAAGCTGCAGCCTGATGGATTCTATGAGCTGAGAGCTCAGCCCTCCTGTCCTCCGCCTTGAGAACTTCAACCGGGTCAGATGGTAAAATGGTCGAAGAGGCTAGGGAAGTCAGCGGAGCATCCATAACAGGAACCTGAAGCATATCCTCCAATTCCTCCTCAGCAGTGTATAATTTTTTATCCAGGCCACTAGAGCTGGAATAAAGCCAGGCTTAGCCCATTGGTGCTGAATGACATCTCTGAAAAAGGGGGGGGGGCGAAGGAATCACCTCTTGCATAGTAACTCAGTAAAGAGCCCCATGAGAGGGTCCTGAGGCTCTGAAGAACCTTCGGGCAATGCCCTTGTGGCCCCCATATTAGCCATAGCCTTGGCTTTGATTAACAAAGGCCTGAATAAAGAAGGCCTAAACAAACCAGAGTGAGCAGGGGTATCCTGTAAAGGTACTTCCTCATCTGACATGTCATAATCCCCCAGGACTTCTTCATCCCCATAGGAATCCTCACTATGCTGGGGAGAATCTGGGCAATGAGGATCTATAGTCCTACCTGCTCCAGAATGAATGAGAAGCTGAGGAGCCAACAACTGGTGAGGGGCCAAAGCCCCAGGCAAGGCCAAACCTCTCTGTGACAGTGCCTTATCAATTCCCTGTGAAACAGTTTCTGAAATAAGGTCACACAACTCCTGAGACAAGCTGGGAACTACCCTTTCTTCAGGGCGTAGGCGAGCCACCGTAGGCGTAAAGGTGGCTGAGGGGTCTGCCTGCCCACCCCCTTGGACATGCTGAACCCCAGGTGCTAAGCCCTGTGGGGGAGGCACTACAGGCAGGGGCTGCTCAGGTGTAGGAGACCAGGATGATGGAGTCTCCTGCGTGCCTAAGGGCACCACTCCTTAATTATCCCCAGTTGCTGAGGCCATGGCAGGAATAGTCACCAGTAAGGGTGTGAATGCAGCAGCCTGCTTCTGGGCCCTACTTAATTGGCTTTCTAAGGCCTTCTGCCTCCTCCTAGCATCTTTCTCAGCAGCAGCTGAAGCTGACCTGGAGGCCTTGTCAGAATGAGAAGCAGTCTTAGAGCCATGCCTGGGAGGAGGAGTAACTGAGCTGTTGCTAGGCAGATTGGGCTTATCCGCCATCTTGCCTACTGCCTGACAGTGAAGACCGGGAAAAAAATTCCTGTCCTTTAACAAAGGAGTCCTTTTTTTAAAAAAAAAAAAAGAAGGAAGTCCAGTTCACAGCTAAAAGCACTTGAGGGAAAAAAATCAAGGCAGATTCAGGCAATCAGCTCACAATAGAAGCTTCACACCAGCAACATGGTGGAAAAAAAATGCCCCAAAATGGAGGTGCTGTCAAAAAAGTTAGTTTTGGCATGAAGCCAGCAAAATAGCTCCCATATGCCACCTGTCAAGCAGCCTCCCTTAGAATGCACGCAAGACCAGCAAAATGGTCAGAACATGTGTCTGACAACTTCCAAAGTGCCGAGCCGACAAACCAGCTTGTCAGCGCATCCCACCGGCTGCCCACACACACAGGACCTCAGCCAGCTGTCCGGAGGCATCCCGCGGTGTCAAAGAGCTTCCGCGGTGATTTTCGGCCCTTCAAAGGCCAGCTGAGAAAAGAAGCGGCGAATCGGCCTGCCGGCCCCAATCTACCAACCGCTCTGCTGCTGGCGCTGCCTGCAACAAGGTGCGCTCGTCTGCAGCCCTCCCAAGGCAGGATAAGTAAAAGAAAAGGAAAAAAATGACCTAAATAGGAAAAAAAGCACAAAAACTACTCAAAATTAAAACGATTTCGAACTCCAGCTGAAGAGCAAGAATAATTAAGTCTCACTAGCCGACTGAGTTGAAAAAACTAAAGCTCGCCCAGCAACAGGAGGCGTGGCCAAAGAATTTCCAACTCAGTCTCTGGCCAATCAGACTGCAAGAAAACCCATGCTTGGACTCACCAAGCAGCACACAGGAGAATTAAGAAGTTCACATACTTTTGCCACAAACCAATATCCAGCTTTAGATAATTTTCCACAATAAATCAATGAACAGGTATAATGTTTTGACTCACTTGTTAATTGGATTCTCTTTACTTTTTAAAACATGTATGGAGAACAGATCATGTTTTAGGTCATCTTTGTGCAGAAATATTGAACATTCAAAGGATTCACAAACTTTTAAACCATCAGTCTCATGGGTTTAGTACTACAAATGTCACTTTTTTCTCCTCCCAAAAGTGCACCTTTTGAAAAAAAATGATTTTAATATTACTCCTGGAGAACGTGTGAACAAAACATATTTTTACCGGCATCTTTCTGAAACTTACCCTACCCTACAAATTTCTCAAGGACTACATGAAAGTTCAGCCAAATACTCGGTAAGTTCCACTGGCATTTGAATTTCATTCAGATCAGAAGTTCAAAACTTACAGTATTTTAAATAAGCAGTGTTTTCTGACTTCAACTTTATCTACCTCAATCTCCAATCCTGTCCCTCTATCTTGCTCTTCAAATCATCTAGTAGCACACACATCTTTTTTATTAGGGAAGCTTGAGCCAAAGTAGAAAGGGTGTTGTTCCACCTTTTTTCTTAGCCTAGTGCCATATATTTTGAGCAACTGTTCTTCTGAATCATTTATCTTCCTTTTATTTTGAATCTAGCGGAACTTCTGCCTGATGTCTTGTCTATAATTCTGTACTATCTCAGTTTACGCTTCCTTGATGATCTGTTATTCTTTTCAGCTCCTGAATTTTTAATTTCACTAAACTTCATGCAGGTATAATGGCTTCCTCTGCTATCCTCTGCTTTTACCTCACTGAAATTCTTTCCATTTCCCCTTAAGCTCTTTTTTCCATAAGCCTCTCCTGCTATGAAATCTTAGTACCTGGGACCTGGAGCCCCCTCCTTTCAGGATGGGAGGGGAGCTTCTTGCTCCCTCGGATAGGGTTCGCAATCTGGGGGTCCTCCTGGATTCACGGCTGTCTTT
>JANHFM010017743.1:0-11496 GCA_032468115.1 Grayia smithii | reverse complement strand
GCTTTTAATATTGTAATGTTTTAAACCTGATTTTAAATTTTAAATTAATTTTATTGTTGTATTTTAATCCTTGTAAGTCACCATGAGTCCTTTGGGAGAAGGCGGCATATAAATTACATAAATAAATAAATAAAATAAATAACCCTAAAGTTACTGTCAGTTAACATAAATGGATTGAATTTGCCTATGAAAAGGAAAAGAACTTTTACCAAATTACAAAAAGTAAAATTAAATTTAATTTGTATACAAGAGGTTCACATTAAAAAACAATGCAACAAATTACTGGAACACCCTAAAATTGGGAAAATTTATTTTTCATTAGCACAACAAAAGAAAAGAGGGGTGGTTTTATATATTAAAGAGACAATAAACATCAGACAAATTTATACAGATGAAGATGGGAGAATTTTGCTGGTGGAGGCAACAGTTAACCACAAACAGACACTTTTGATAGCAATATATGCACCAAATAATGAACAAGAAGAATTTTACGAAAATATCCATAAGAAAATTATAGAAATGGATTATGAAAATATTTGTGTGGTAGGGGACTTCAATGCAATTGTAGACACAAAACTTGTGTCTACAATTACACAAAAATTATAGAAGTAGTAAAGTAGGCAAAAAGGCAAGGAAAACTCTTCCAAAAACTTTCTTTAAAATGGTGGAAGAAGTATGTATTCAAGATATATCAAGATAAATAAACCCTAAGAAAAATCAATATACATTTTATTCAAATAGAAACCATCTTGGTCAAGAATAGATATGATATGGATGTCACCGGAGTTAAGAGCAAATGTACAAATGTACAAGAAATAGAATTAAACACATGGATGGAACATAATCCAGTAAAAGTTAAGTGGAAAGGACAAAAGAAAAAAACTGAAATGGATGTTGAATCAATCCATATTAAAGGACAAAGATTTTACATAAAGAATGGAAAAAGAAATGGATTTCTTTTTTAAAGAGAATAGAAAAGAAGAGACTAAATTACAAAATGTATGGGATACAGCTAAGGTGTATTTCCAGGGACTTGCCATAACTTATATAGGAAGAAAAAACAAAAAAAAAGAAACAATATCAAAAGACACTAGAAGAAGAATACAAAAGATAAGAATTGGAATTACAGAGAGAACCACACACAAAAAAAGAATCTAAAAAATCGAATGGAACTAATAAAACACAAATTGATGGGAAAAAAAGGATTGGCAACAAAAAATTAAAAGTGCACAACAAAATTTCTTTGAAAATGCTAATAAACCAGGAAGATGGTTAGCATATAAATTTAAAAAAAGAGAAAGAAAAGAAACTGATACATAGATTGGTAGATGAGAAGGGAACTCTCCATTATCAAAATGAAAAAAAAAAGAAAGTAATTCAGGACCTATGAAAATTTCTATGATCAAGAGAAAATTTCAGAAGATAAAATAAAACAATATTTGGAAAAAGCTGAATTACCTAAAGTGTCCAAAACAGTGAAAGCTATGTTAAATGAAAGGATAACAATGATGGAATTAACCAAGGCAATCAAGAGACAAAAGAATAATAGAACACCAGGACCAGATGAATTACTGGTGGAATTCTATAAGTATTTACAAGACACTCTAGGACTGTCAATGTTGGAAGTTTATAACGAAGTATTGTTAGAAGCTAAGATACCAAATATCTGGACAGAAGCAAATATTACTCTTATACTGAAAGAAGATTCAGACTTAATACAGATCAAAAGTTATAGGCCAATATCATTATTAAATGTTGATTACAAAATATATGCCTCAATAATAGCAGAGAGATTAAAAGGATTTTTGAATGAATTTAGATTCAGATCAGAATGGATTCTTACCTAAGAGACAAATTAAAAATAATATGAGAGCTATCTTGAACATGTTGGAGTATTATGAAGCACATTCTGAAAAACAAATAGCGCCGATCTTTTTAGATGCACAGAAAGCATTTGACAACATAAATTGACAATTTATGTTATTACAATTAAAATATATGGACTTTGGTGAAAGATTTACCAATATGATTAAGACAAACAGACTGCAAATGTGATTATAAATGGTGACTTCAATATATAAAACAGCACAAGGCAAGGATGCCCATTGTCCCCCCTACTATTCATACTAATGTTGAAAGGGCTAAGTAGAAACATCAGATAAGATATAGAAATAAAAGGTATTCAAATAAACAAAGAAAAATATAAATTACAGGCATTCGCAGATGACCTGGTATTTATTCCAGAACAACCACAAGAAACTGGACCCAAAGTAATAAAAAAAGAAGAAGATTATGGTGAAGTTGCAGGATTGAAAATAAATAAAGAGAAAACTAAAATATTAGACAAAAATCTTACCGATAAACAGAAAAAAAGACTTAATGAAGAAGACAGATATTCAGATAATCAAGAAAGTGAAATATCAGAATTCAATTAACAGCAAGATGTGCAACTATTAAAGAAGATAATTACATTAAATTACTGCAACAAATCAAATCAGACTTGAAGAAGTGGAAAAATCTAATAACTATCACTGATAGGAAGTATAGCTACTATAAAAATGAATATTTTGCCGAGATTACTATATTTGTTCCAAACAATACTGATAAAGCTGGAAAAAATATTTTGAGGAATTAAATAAAACAATGTCAAAATACATTTGGCAAGGGAAAAAAGCAAGAATAAGTCTGAGAATGTTACAAGGTTCTAAAAACAATGGGGGTTTTGGTTTTGCCAGATTGAGAGTTGTATTATCAGGCCTCTGTACTTACATGGGTGAAAGAATGGATAAATTTGAGGCATAGATGATTACTAACACTGGAGGGACATGATCTGCAACTGGGGTGGCATGCCTTCTTATGGTATGGGAAAAATAAAATACATGGATATTTTCAAATACATTATGTCAGAAATGCATTATTGTTAGTGTGGGGAAAAAAATCAAAGAAAAACACTACTTGAAAATACCAGTCTGGCTCTCCACAATGGAGGCACTGATACATCTGAATGTGATTAACACAGAAAACATTATAAGATATAAGGACATTTTGAATGAAAATGAAACTAAGCAAGAACTAAATAGTCAAGGAATTGATTTGGCATGGTGGCCACATGAGCAAATACAATCAAGTTATGAGAAAGCTGCTAAAATGCATGGTTTTTTTAAAGAATCAACATAACTGGACCAGATATTAACAGGACAGATGAAAAATAATTTAAAAAGCATAACTATCTATTGAACATTAAAATGGAAGAAGAACAAGTAAAGGAAATAATGATAGTATGGGTCATAATTTTTAGTTATACTATAGAGTTAGATAAATGGCAGAAATTGTGGGATAGGAATTACAAATTAACAATGTCAACTGCATGTAAAGAAAATTTATATAAAATGTTTTGTAGATGACATTTTCCAGCAAGATTGGCAAAGATGTTTAAAGATATGTCTGTTAAGTGCTGGAAATGTAATCAGATACGGGGTTCGTACTACCACATGGAGTGGACATGCCCAAAAGCAAATAAATATTGGACAAAAATACACACATGGTTGGAAAAAATAGTAAAGCAATACATAGACTTAAAGCCAGAAATATTTTCTACAGAAAAATATAATAAAGGGAATACATATGTAATCTTACATGTATTAACTGCAGCTAGAATTGTGTTTGCACAACAATGGAAAAATGAAGAGATCCCTACATTATGAAAATGTTATAAAAAAATATAAGAATGTGCAGAAATGGATAGACTAATTTTCAAAATTAAGGAGAAGGAAGAAACTGAATACTTTTTAACATGGGATTTGTTTTATCAATGGCTAACTAGCAGAAACAGAAGTTAGAAACTTAAAAACATAAAGAATAACTAAATTAAAGATTTATTAAAATGGATAGCTAAATATTATTACTATTATGTGATTATCAATGTTACATTATGTTATTGTTTATCATTAATGTTATGAATATTATTATTAATACTATTTCTCAAAAACAATTGTACTCAGACAACACACTGTTCATATAGACATTGAATTTTTATGTTTAATATTAAATATATCTATGTATATGTATAAAAAAAGAATGACTTGTGATCACATAATCAATTAGTAAGGCAAATAATAAGATTCAATATATCTTTAGTCTTTATTTTATTACATCTTTACATTCCTCAAAAGTGATTTTTTTCTTACCCAGTTGATTGTCTGCAAAAGAACATTACAGTACATGCATACACAGAGAGAATAGTAGTTATAATATACTAGCACACTTAATTCTCAATGGAATTACTAGATAAAGATTTACAGTCATATAGGTCAAAATATAGGTCAAAAAGCAATAAAGTTATTTTTAATAGGACAGAGATTGGGGGATGATTCTACAAAAGAAAAGCCTCCAGCTTTGTTAATTAGTAGAAGTGACACCTTTTCTTCATAAGGACTTGTACCAATCTCTACTGATAACCTCTCTTTAACCACCATCTTGTTTTAATCTTGGCACTCAGCTGGCTCTGAATCTGATTCTCCATTTTCCAAATCAGCGTTTGTATTTACTGAATCCAATGTTTTAATAACAAAACCTGCCTCAGACAGCCAACAATCCAGTGGCTCCTCTAATGAATTCTGGCAAAGCAAGAAGTTCTTCTCTACAAATTCAGAGCCTGAGGAATCCCTAATAATCTATTATAAAGATTGTTAGAGTTATCTTCTCAACAGATTTGCTGCTACAAGTCATGATGAATTGGGTAGTTCTAGAAACTGATAATGTCTGAAACAGAAGAAAACAAAACTTCAGTTGGTCTAGAAAATTATAGTCTGAAAAACTTTTTTTCCTACTACATTTGTTCTTTAGGCTAATAATTATTTAAATGTAAAGTAATTTGATTCCTTAAAAGTTGATAATTGTCTGTTTGCATAATACTATTTTTATTGTGTTTACGGTTAATTTGTATGATAACAAATAATATTTTTGCTTTAAAATCACATCTTAAATACTGTGAAAGAACAGAAGCTTAAGGCAAAGCTGACTTTTAATGTTATAATATACAATGTTGGACAAATAAGGCAAACTGACCTTATTTATTTAAATAAATGCAGCACCTTTCCTATTTAATGCTTTAAAGCATTTATTATCTCTTTATATTGTAATAGAAATTCAACAGTGAAAATTATTAGGATATTAAACTATAAATACAGATATCTAAAAACTGTGTGAACATATTAATACTGCTTAATGCATAATTTGTTTCCTCTTGTCCACTCAATCATTTTCAAAGTACAAACATGAGGAAACATATTTGCTAGAAATATTAAATTATAAATTGGAATTATTCCTACATTAGTGGAATAAATTGAAAAAAGTGAATAACATAGATACAATATTTAACTGAACGATGCTTTAAATTCATTAATCCAGCATTGTAACCACAAATTTACTAATTTAGAAAGAACTCCCTTTAGTAAGTTACCTTTGAATAAATTTATGTAAGATTGCTCTGCCAAATTATATAATTATTGAGACAGATTTCCAGATGTTATAAAGTCAAACAATGAGATTTCTGGTCAAAGGATTATTGAGCAGAAAAAGTTCAATTTAACTCATTAATTTCAGAGAGTATTTAAGGGAGTGAGAGTGAAAGAAAGAGACAGACACATGGATATTCTAGGCATGGAGATAAAATCTGTTATACTGTAAACAAAAGGCAGAATTCTAAGAAATGTGATATTTCCTCATTTATTCCCTAGGTAGGAGAGAAACAATAAATTAAAAGTAATTCTTTTTAATTACATTTATGATCATCTGAAAACAAGTTTTGCCTGTTAAAAGTTAGATTAACATTTCACATTTGATTTATTTTGCAATTTATTTACAAACACAGAACTAATTTCAACCTTTGTAAATTAGGATATATTTCATATCTTTTTTTAAAAAATGTTTCTATTGGGAAAAAAATAGCTTCAAGAGGGTAATATCCTTATTTCCCCCCAATTGTTCTATTTCCCATTCCACTTTCAAGGAATTCATCTCTCTGTTTAATTGCTATAATACTGAATTATATGTTTCCATTCGAAATCTTTTGCAGAACACAACATTTTCCGATGATATCTTGTCCTACAATTTATAAATCGTAAGTTTTATAAATTCCTGTTTTATATTTATTCCCTGAATTGGGAGGAAAGAAATAGAAATCCTTCAATAAGAAAAACTCAGACTTCATGTATGCCACTCATTGTTATTCTTCAGTCTCAAATGGACCAAAGGAAACAGGACAAAGAAACAGAATTGGCTGTCCTAATTTCCCCATATATAGAAGTTTCTCATTTGAAAGGCAAGCATTTGCCTCTAGTGTTGTTACTTTAACCTTCTCCCTAATAAATCTTATTAATCAGACCTCTGATAGTCTAGTTTGGGGAAAATAACAATTACCAATCCCAGCTGCTACAAAAACAACAGTTTTAAGAGCTGAATATTCCTTATAAAATCTAAACTCTCCCTTCAAACCTCCTGATTTTTTTTTCCACACATTAGGTGGCAAACACAAACTCTATTTAAATATAAGGCTGACTTGTTGGAAAGTACCCAAGATTTATATTTTAGGAAATGTTCCTCTGTATATTGTATCTATGAATTTTCCTATTTCTTACACCTTGTGTTACTTGTAAAAATAATAAAAGGTGGGATAGAAAGAAAGTATGTATTAAAGTTACGTATCCAATGCAAGATCTAGTTACAATGAAATAGAACTTTAAACATGTCCAAGGAAGAGTACTGTTTATATATCCCAAAGGTGATTTTTTGATCTGCATGATTGTGAGTCTCCATAGACACTCCTTAGATGGATTAATATGAGATGTTTCATCTACATGCTTGGTCTCTAGCCTATGGTAATGCTGGAAGTCAATCTCTCGCTTTCATTTTTCTCTTTCTTAACAAAATATGTTAAACTGTTCTCAGCTAAAACTGTTTGCCTTTCATCCCGAGTATGCAATGTTCTTTACTGTTGATGACTTTGTATATCTGCCCTATCTTAAGAATGCATTTTCTGCTAGAAATGTAATAATAGTCAAGGTACCTTCTTTCATGCTTGGTGGCTATGACCTGAAGCGAAAAAAATATTGGATTAAGATACAAGGATGGCTACAAGATCTTACCAAATGCCAAATAGAACTGAAGCCGGAACTCTTTCTCCTAGGAATACTTAAAACAAATTATGATAGAAAGATAAAATATTTGATTCTACACATACTAAGAGTGGCAAGAATTGCGTTTGCACAATCCTGGAAGCAAAAAAAAAAAACCTACTACCAGAGGTATTAGTAGTCCAAAAGTTATATGACTGTGCGGAAATGGATAAACTTACCCTAGAATTAAAAGAAAAGGATGATTTGGAATACCATGTGGTTTGGGAAAAAATGGTACACTTGGAAAGATAACAGAAACAAAAGCTGGAAATATATATAAGAATATTGAGGAGTTAGATATAAGATGTATATAATGTATATATTATATGAAAATTTGATCCTAAATATACTAACAATGTCACAGTCTGTTGATTGTGTATTAGAGTTATTGAAAGAAAAAACTGTAATAAAAATTATTACAAAAAAAAAAAAGAAACAAAGTTTTCTTTTGTATTATTTCAAGCATTTTTCTTTGGCTTTTTCCCAACTACTAAAATAAAGTGCTCTCTACCCATCCTCAAATCATTCAGACTATATTGGCATTAAACATGCTATCTCACTAACAATCTTGATCAGAGATGGGTTTCAGCAGGTTCTGACCTGCTTCTATCAAGAAATCTTCCATCAAGATTTCTTGATAGTTGTTACAAACTTGTTAATTGCTCTTCCTCTTGTAAAGGTGTATGATAGATGCACATTTTAAGTTCCTGAGGAATGGATCCTTGCTTTCAGAAAGACTAAACAACTTGGTGAGTTCCAGTGGTGGGCTTCAGCAGGTTCTGACCAGTTCTGGAGAACCGGAAGTGGAAATTTTAAGTAGTTTTAGAGTACTGGTAAATATCACCTCTGACTGGCCCCGCCCCTGTCTATTCTCTCCCGAGTCCCAGCTGATCGGGAGGAAATGGGGATTTTGCAGTAACCTTCCCCTGGAGTGGGGTGGGAAGAGATTTTACAGTATCCTTTCCCTGACATGCCCACCAAGCCACGCCCAGCAAGCCACATCATGCCCACCAAGCCACACCCACAGATCCAGTAGTAAAAAAAATGGGGGAAGGGGGTGTGGCCAGTGACGGTGACATGCGCGGAACTTCGGAGCTCTGGAGGGAAGCTGATATTTTAGTTGTTTTGGGGGGTCCTTGAGACCATAACTGCTTTGTGGTAGCAGTGAAGAAAGGAGATACAGCAGGCAAAAAGGGGGAACGAGCAAATCCCCCCTGGAAAGCCTGCAGAAGCCTCTGACCTGACAGCTAGAAAGACAGCCAGTGTGAGCTGTCTCGAAGTCGAAACAACCACAGCTAAGAAGATGAGAAAAGCAGAATGAAATTGAATGGAATACTGGGCTGGAGAAGTGATTCACCAACTTACAGATAAAAGGAACTTTAAACTTTGGAGGAGTTTAAACTTTGGAAACAAGCCCTAGTCAACAAACAAGTCCCAGCCACAAAAATTGACACCAGATCCAGAATAACACATGACGCCACCACCAATCATCCTCACCAGATTCAAACCCAAACCCATCCCATAGACGAAATACAACCACCATCCAGAAGCCAAACCACAGCAGCATCACCAGCTGCTGCACCCCCCTCCGATCCCCACACAAAGCAAACTGACACATGCCATGAACACATGACAAGACTTCAAAGCTCTGAGACTTGGAGCCAAACCAAAGCACGGGATGCAGCACAGGACTCAGGATGTCACAATACTAGAGCTCAGGATGCTACTACACAGCCCATTACCCAGGTCATTAAAACACAAAAGACTAATGGGCACACAGCTAGGACCACATCCACATGTCACGAAACAGCCGACTAATCTGCAAATATCAACTCCATCAACCAATCAGGATGTAACAACACAGCCAATCAATCCACTTACAGAAACAAAGCCAGCACTCCCCACCTCCCCACCAGTATTTATAGAGAGACAGCAGCTCCAAACATGCTTTGTTCTCACAAACACAAACCCAAAGACACCAGCCTGAAGATGACGAGTGGGACCTAGTCAAAACGTCACCAAGATACTGTCAATCTTACATGGGAAAAAACCCGAATCGCCAAGACTTCTTTACCATTCTAGATTCGTAGATTTCAAAAATCTACGAAAACAAATATATATATATAAGTATTCTATTTGTCCTTGCACATGCTTTACTTAACCAACAATAGCAAATTTAATGCAATTGTTGTACTTTTTATTCCTTCACTTCTATGCCCACTTTTTCCTTAATATCTACTCTTGATATCCCTCAATGATGGTTTGTCTCAATTCTGGACTATATGGAATAAGCCAAATCATAGCCCACTTTTACTTAAAGCAAGCTATCATTGTTCCATGTAAAGTTCTATGTAGACTTCCATATTGATTTACATACCACTGTCTGTACTCATCCAGTCTGGAAGTGTATTTGTGTATTGACATATATTCAATATATATATATTGAATATATAACATATATAACATATATGTTTATATAATAATATATAATAAACTTAAAATAAAAAAACAAATATATAAAATTACATATATAATCTTCACAATTGCTTTTATTGATTTTCAATACCCAAATGTTGTTAGGAAAAGAAAGTGCTTGAAATAATAAATTATCATGTATTGCTTTGGCCTTGCATGTCTTTATGAAAATTGTGAACATTTGTGCCACATTGCACAACATCAATAATTACAGTATTGTGGGATCCCCCAGACATGCCATGAACCCTTTGAATACATGATAAGTGTGCAAGGATTGTTCACATTGAAAGTTCTCTTTATATGCAGCATCACAAACACTCTTGTGACAGTGAATAAAAAGGCAGGAGACCTGTAAGGGCAAATGAGGGATGGACCTCATGTATGTTTGCGACCCTATACATTGATCAGCCCAAATCATAATCATAATTTTCTTACAGTAACTGGAAAGAATGAAGCTTCACTCTCTATTAAAAGAATTAGGATTAATGGGCTTAATATGGGTTGAGTTATTCCTTAAACTAATTAACTTTCAAGCATATGTGTTATACACAGTATCTGTATTGAAAATTAAATCTGTACTTGCTTCTAATAGGACAGTTCCAGAAAATACCGTAAATTCACAATAATTAATGACAATAGCATCAAATATATAATATCCATTTACTAATGGATTAAAATTCAATTTAATTTTCAATACGTATAACAAGTATCTTCAGACCATTTTTCAATTAAGGCAGTTTTATTGTTTTGATTTTCTTTTGATTACTTTCAATATTACCTGGATCTAGTGCAATGGACCATAGGAAAAAAAAGTGACAACAATGCCAGAAGTATTGGTGCACAAGTCATAACTATATGCCTTACTATGTCTTATTCGAAGCAATTTCTCCCCTTCACATTCTTTCTGCTTCAGCATTTTCAAAACATCCTCATGCTTCATTGAAGAAATCCAGCTTTCCTTGTGCGTGAAATGATAAAACTAAAATCCTTGTTTGCCTAGCTACTGCACCAGATGTAATTTTCCCGGAAGCTGAAAATATTTCTATGTCTAATGCTAATCCATATTCCATTGACTCATATTTTCCTCTGGGCAATATTGATGTCATTGTATGCTTTATACAATACTTATGGGATATTTTCATAAGGATCACAAATTGGCTATGCATTTTGCCACTATATCATTAGATGCCGTATCCATCTCCAACATTTTCCTCAGTAAAAACAAGGCAGTAGATCATACAGTTGTTCAGGCTCAGGTTCCCTGTGATCCATAACCACTATTCCATTTCAGAATACTCAGAATACAGAATACTTTGAGGACCCCACACTTTTAAGTTTGCTGTTCCCCACACCGTACTTCCTCTCCAAATTGGATATTGAGTTTTTATCAATTTTATCCCATTCCATTGTAATTGTTTTTGAAGAGAAGTCCTACAAAAAGCTCACACTTTACCCATAGCTATTGATCTGCCTGTTCAGCTTGGCATCTTCTTGATGTCCCGTGTTGAATTCAGACTCTATCAAACAAGGACAATATGACTCATGCTCGGTGGCAAGACCTATTGAACATGGAAGCTTGCCTGACAAGATTCTTGCAAATCTGCTTATCCCTTGGCTACTTGGCTTTGTGCTACACAGAAAACCAGAGGAAGCATCTCAAGAACAGATCTAAACCAAAACAAAAACTATCACCTGTATCCATTTGACGCTGAAGAAAACTAAGTACCACTACCTCATTTTCTCATTTTAATGTCTTGCTGATGAATCTATGCTCATTTGTTGATTTTATTATGTGTGTGTGTGTGTGTGTGTGTGTGTGTGTGTGTGTGTTTCTGTATCACATTTT
>JANHFM010017613.1:7500-11508 GCA_032468115.1 Grayia smithii | reverse complement strand
GAAACTGTAAGCCGCCCTGAGTCTCCGGAGAAGGGTGGGATATAAATAGAAATAAAAAAAATAAAATAATAATAATTCCCTTTAGTCTGAAACTGGCAGGAAAGACCATAATCTTGATTTACATTTGCTTATAATGTAAAGTTCTTTGCATTATTTGGTGTATCTCTTATTTATTAATATAACAAATTGTTATTTTCTTCATTGTAGCTAAACCAATGACTATATCATACAATCTTGGAAATCAAATACGTATCTGATTTTTTGTAGTGTCTTCTTAATATATATCATTGTTTCAACTAATTAGAGGATATTCAAGGGAATTAATCAAAATTTGGCGATGATAATACATTTTCGTATAATTTAAAGATATTATTACCTTTTAAAATGTATATATTTTAGAATTTAAGCAATATGCTATAGTAATGTGAAAAAAAATACTTTTTTTATTTGAAAAGATATGAAGATATGAAGAAAGGTAGAAGAGGAAATCTAGTGCAAGAAACTTAAAACTCCAGAAACATGTAATAACTTTCTGAAAAAACAAAATCTTCTACAGACATGGTTAAAGAGATTGAGCTCATAATGAGTAAGATAGGAGGAAAGCTGTGAATGACAAGGAGAAATTGGAAAACTGAGTAAGGAATAGGGAGGTAAATTTCTCAGAGGAAGATGAAAGGAAAAAACAAAAAGAAGAAATTGAAAATAGGAGTAGGCTAAAGACAATTTTAGATGTTAGTTTTTTCCCCAAAACAAGTGATGATAATTTGGAATATTTTTCTATGCATATTCCTCCACCTGGACTTTGAGAAAAAGATATTTACAAAAACTTGCATAAGCTGTGTAATTTTGCTTGAAGTAGCAATGAATCAAAACTGATCAGGATATGAATGTATCATTTAAAGAATTTAGCAAAGTTTTTGGGAAGAATGAACTAACTATCTTTGGAAGAAACAGTGGCATCCTTTTCAAGCATTTAAGGCAGAACTTGAAGTAGCTGAAGAATAGCAGTCAAAATAGAATGACCCTTCCTTCCTTCCTTCCTTCCTTCCTTCCTTCCTTCCTTCCTTCCTTCCTTCCTTCCTTCCTTCCTTCCTTCCTTCTACATGAGTACTCTACTCTGGTTTTGTACCATAAGAACTTTATGAATTACATGATTTAGCTTGGGATGCCCCTATCAAAATTTTAGTATTATCCTATCCTTTACTCCAAGAAACTAATACTGTCCAGGTTGTGTTGAAAGTACCTTCATTCATTAAGAAAGTGATTAACATGCCAGAATTACAGAACCCCATTGTTGTAGAATGGAGTTTTGTTCTACCCAAAAGAAGCATCCTATTCTAGTTTCAAATAGGGTAGATAGAGCATGAATAAATGTACACTGTGTTGGCTAGCTAATTAATTAATCTCACAGAAAACAGAATCCTTCATGAACTTATTGGAGAAATAAATGGGACATGCTAATAAAGAACTAAAAGTCTCCCTTGTTGAGCTAGACTCCTGGGGACTTCATGGATATAGTCATTTTTTTTTGTGTTTTTCAGTTGCTAAGTGGTGTCTGACTCTTTGTGACCTCACAGACCACAGTATGACAGGACCCCCTGCCTTCCACTATCTCCCAGAGTTTGCCCAAATGCAAGTTCATTGTATCAATGACACTATCTAACCATTTCATTTTCTGCCGTCCTCTTCTCGTTTTGCCTTTAATCTTTCCCAACATCAAAGTCTTTTCACATGTGTCCCCTCTTCTCATTTGGTGGCTAAACAAATTGAGCTTCAGCTTCAATATTTGCTATATCTGTGGATTTGGAAACAATATGGAAACAGTGCTTCCATATTCCTAGAAACAGTATGGAAATGGCATTCTATTGTCTTCTTCTAAGATGTTGGTTTAACATCCCAGTCTAGCCTATGTCTTTGGGTTTCCCAGATCATCTTTCACCTAATTCAGGGGTGTCAAACGTGCATTATCATGTTGTCATCATGTGACGTATCATGACTTTTTCCCCCATTGCTAAACTGGGGGTGGGCATGGCCAGGACATGATGCATCCGGCCTGCGGGCCATGAGATTGATATGCCTGATCTAACTGCTAACCTGCTTTGCTTCAAGCCAGAGAGATGCTGCCACCTGTTGAGCTTAATGTTCTAATAGACATCAAGATTAGGAATTCAAACAAACCAGGTTAATCATTTCATGAGGGGACTAACTGCCTATTTTTTCCCCCCTATTACTCTTTTGAGAGCAGAACATCTTCCCTCCCAGCTTATCCAAAAGAACGGAGGCTTCCAGCTTTTGAATTACCTTGAGATGAAGAACCCTCTCAGCCAGGGAATTTGCTGGTGTATCCTAAAATGTGTGGGGTGGAGGGTGTGGAGAAAAAAAGAGAGAAAGAAATGTGCCTTACAGCTGTTCTGCAGTCAACATCTGTTCCTTCTCCATATCAATTCCATCATCTTTTGTATTTTAAATATTTGAACTTTTCCTAAATTAAGACAAACAAGCAGCTTTCCGCTTCAATTATTCTAAACATACAATTCTCATTTAAAAACAGAGGGAGAAATAATATTGCTTGTGCATGTCTACCTAGGGATAGGGAGAATTGGTAGGAGGGAAGGTGGGAGGGAAGGAGAGACCCGGCCTGTCCGTAGGCATTCTTGCAATCACATTTGCTTGGCTTAAGCATGACAGTGAAGTACATTAGTGCTAATTATAAACATGAAATCCTGTTTTGTCCTCTTTCAGATGAGATGGATGTAGAATAAGTACCAGGGTATATAAAGATAGATAAATCAATTCGAAGTTTAGGACGATGGCTGAAATCATTAGGATTTCCCTTTCCATTGCATTATCTCTGAAAGAGAAAATGACCACTTGTAATACAGGTAATCCTTGACTTACAACAGTTCATTTAGTGATTGTTCTAACTTACAACGGCACTGAAAAAAGTGACTTATGACCGTTCGTCACACTTACAACTGTTACAGAATTCCCATTCTCACACCTGTGGTTGGTTGCTCCCAGTTCAGTCCAGTTCTTGCAAACCGGTAGTAATAGCGGCAGGAGGCTCTGCCCACCCACCTGGACATCATCATGGACGATCTGCATATGCGCAGAAGCATGCATGCATGCTCCCATTGCGAACAGGTAGCAGAGGTAAGTAGAACCCACCCCTGGCTCACACGATCAAAATTCAGACACTTGGCAACTGGCTTATATTTATGATGGTTGCAGTGGCCTGGGGTCATGTGATCACCTTTTGCGAACATCCAACAAGCAAAGTCAATAGGGAAGCCAGATTCATTTAACAAATATGTTATTTAACAACTGCAGTGATTCACTTAACAACTATGGCAAGAAAGATAATAAAATGGGACAAAACTCACTTAATAATTGTTTCACTTAGCAACAGAAATGTTGGGCTCCATTGTCGAGCCCAATGGTCGTAAGTCCAGGGCTACCGGTATTGTTGCTGCTGCTGTTATTGTTGCTGTTTCTAAAAGTATTGTATTAGGTAGACATGCAATTTTTAATTTGGGAATCAAACTACCAGGGAAGTAGACATGGTTCAAGTGACAGAATATATCTCACTTCTGTAAGGATATCTTCTTTAAGATAGTTTCCAACTCTTCAAATGCCATTTTTAAGGCACAATGTTTGGATCAACAATTGGTACTTAAATTGGTACACTCCAATTTAGAAACAAAAAATGCTGAACTTGAATAAGAAAAAAAAATCCATGGACTTACTTATAATTGGAATGTAAATGAAAGGTGTTCACTGATTGGGAGGTAATAGTGAATTGTACTTCTAGGTTAAGGATTGAGACTGGAGTCCTTAGGTGTTGCAGAAATTGAGGAGAAAATTATTTTCAGAAGATTTTAAATCAGGGTGTAAATCTGTTTTTGTATGGCTCCTTGGCTGAATAAAATGAACCCCCCCCCCAAAAAAAACCATATCTCTATCATTGTCTATTTAACCCCACCAACCAGTTGTGAAATAATCCTCAGA
>JANHFM010017613.1:0-2500 GCA_032468115.1 Grayia smithii | reverse complement strand
AGTCCCTTCAACTGGATGTACAAAGGATAGATACGTCATAGATTTATTTATTATTATTATTTATTAGTTGTATTTATATGCCGCCCTTCTCCCGAAGGACTCGGGGCGGCTCACAAAACAATTAAAAGAGACAATATAAAATAGAATTATAATAATTAAATAATTTAGGTTAAAACTAATTTTTTAAAAAACAGAATTTTTTTTAAAAAACCCGATCCCCTCAGCAGATCTGATTAAAAAGCCATGTCTTCAGATCACGACGGAAGGAGCGGAGGTTGGGCAGTCCGGAGGTCAGTGGGTAGTTCATTCCAGAGGGCTGGTGCACCCACAG
This sequence comes from Grayia smithii, assembly GCA_032468115.1. Lineage (NCBI taxonomy): Eukaryota > Metazoa > Chordata > Lepidosauria > Squamata > Grayiidae > Grayia > Grayia smithii. The sequence continues at coordinate 2,169 of JANHFM010017613.1, read as the reverse complement.
AGAACGCCCTCACCCTGGGCACCACCTGCCGACATTGTCTTGCCGATGGTACCCTGAGGAGTGCAGCCCTATGTGAGTGCATAGGGCAGTGGGAGGACGGCAGAAGGTGGGCCGATGCCATGTAGGGCTTTATAGGTAAGCACCAGCACCTTGAAGCAAATCCGGAGAACCATCGGCAGCCAAAGCAGCTCGCGCAGGAGAGGTGTCACATGAGAGTAACGGGAAGCTCCCATAACTACCTGTGCGATATAGATATATAGATATATAATCTTCAGTAGCATCTACTGTCACTGGATTATTTTCAAATATATATGTATATATAAATTTGGTAATTATAAGATACATTTTTCATTTTAGTACTGGATAGTAAGAGATTTCCAAGTGTGGTATGCCTCTTTGTACAAGGGGGCAGAGAAGTGTTAAACTGAATTAAATCAAATTAAATATAAGTGAGGTTTATCCGGTGGGAAAAAAAAATGCTATCCATTGATCTGTCCATGAATAGATATAAATCGGTGTCTGATACCTCAATCAAAATTTACATTCAGCCAAGCCCTTATTAGTCTAAACATGTATACATGTGTACATCTGTCTGAAGATTCTCAGTCATTCAGGTCATGGTTGTCCCAAAGGTGATTTATAAGGCATCTGAACTTTGCTTTTAAAAACATGTCGTTTCTTTTCTAAGAAGCTTCTTCAGTTCTAACTGACTGGTGGAGATGGTAGGAACCAAGAAAAGCATCTTTGGGATATGTGTACATCCCACTCCTCCCCTCCCCCCCGAAATTTTGTTGAATGCCATTGGTAGTCATGAAATAAAAATCACTGCTTCTTTTAAAATAATATAATAAGGACTTTCAGTTTTTGCTTGTTTGTTTCTGATGTAGAAAGTCAGGACCATGAATCACCAGCAATTAATTACCAACCAAGGATAAACCAGGAATTCAAATAACATTTACATTCTAAGTTTAGCAATGTATCATTTGTTTCTGAAATGTCATGCATTGTGAGTATTATATGGTTAGCTATTTGTTGACTTTGAACAAAAGTTCCAAGTTTGACTTGTTTAGGTCTTTTCTATTAAGTTTACTTGCAATGGGGGATTTCTTTTTCAGGTTCCATATAATGGGCCAGATTGTATCTGTCATTTAAAATTCTGACCTGTATATTATGCCCTGCGAGACATTTGATGACTCTCATGTAAATGCAATCATATTTGGAGGATTAGAAGAAAGGTTATTAATGCATATAATCCTATACATCCCTATTTGGAATGAATCCCAGTAATTTCAATGGGTCTTACATACTTAAATTCACACAGAATTGCTGATTTAGAATATCCCACATGGTCTTATAGAATTATAAATAACATTAAGGGCTATAGACTTGCATTAGCTCATGTGTACCTACATACCATTTAAACAAAGTAGGATAGTCACACTTTCAACTTCTAGTTAAATAGACCTAACTATTTCAACTAAAATATACATATTAAATTGTTCTTTGATTAAAATGGTTTTCTAGTAAATTTGAAAGGTGGTCACGTTTATGATATTTTGATAATGTGCTATGAAAAGGTACAGTTTTGAGAAAAATAAGGTCTTTCTGGATATGAACACAGGTCCTAATTATACAAGTAGGAGGACAATCCCAAATAAGCACTAATTGAGGTAGTTTTGCTAACTGGGGCAAAGCCATGCTAATTCTGGTATTTATCTGAGATGGGGATTGAGCAGGGAGGGGGGAAAGGAATTAATTTCATGTAAACAAAATGATTGACATGGAACTGCCTTGCCTGCAAGAACAACACATTTATTTTGGAGATCACTGAAAAGGATGCCTGCGATTTTGTGTGATCTTGGATCCCTTGAAATGAAGGTACTTTAATTTGGGTAGCTCCTCTCATTATACAGATCTATATGAACACTTTATGTGTTCTAAATACTCTTCTTAATGCAGATGCTGTTGCATAAATAAAGTTGTAGATTTGGGGCCATTTAACTTGCATCAATTTTCAGTATCGTAGCTACAATAAAGTGGCAAACTGCTGAAATCTGCCAATTTATTTTGTTAAAGTTTTGAAAGTTTTCATCATTTTTCCTTCCTTCCTTCCTTCCTTCCTTCCTTCCTTCCTTCCTTCCTTCCTTCCTTCCTTCCTTCCTTCCTTCC
>JANHFM010017510.1:0-11515 GCA_032468115.1 Grayia smithii | reverse complement strand
CAGGTGTTTCCTCGACCTTTCTCACAAGCACAATGGCCCACATCTAATGAAAATCAGAGTCTACGGCGCCTACTTGGGAATAGGACCTATCCGCCTGGAGACGGATAGAGGAGCGGTTTTCTCGGTTCCTAAGACCATTGGAAATATGTGTTTTCCGCTGGTCTTAGGCAACTCCTGTGAAAGGGTCGTTCGACCTCCAAAGGGGTCCCGACCCACAGGTTGAGAACCACTGGGTTAGATAAATAACTGAGGTTGGTAGATATCTAAATAGATAATAGATGGATAGACAGTTATAGATGGATGAATGGATAGGTGTAAGCAGAGAAGAGAGGAAGATAGTAGATGATGGAGACGGGCATACAGACAGATACCGGTAGAGAGATATAGGGAGATAGGAAGAGGATAGATATGGGTGAAAATAGGAAGATCATGATATAGACGACAGGATAGATGGATACAGGTAAAGAAGGGTGACAGGAATATAGATATAGATAGGCAGACAGACAGACATAGATTGTAGTATTTTTTAACTGTAAGCCGTCCAGAGTTACCCTATGGGTAAGATAGGTCAATAAATGTAATAAATTAAATGTTAAATTAAGGGTTAAGAAAAAAAAAACAATCTGACAGCGATACCATCTCCAATATCACCTTTATTTGCTTTCATAGCAAAGAACTGAAAAAGTTTGTTTCTTAAGTTACACTGGAAGTTTGGAAACCGGAAGCCAATATTAACATTTGTACAGAAGGAAAAAGAAAAGAAAAATTAAACATTTTCCAAGACTGGTCAAGGCAAAGCAATGGTTGGTGGAACCTGCAACTTATCAACATTCTTTGGGGAAGAAAGCAACCAGTCTCCCCGTGCTTTTCTGTCCTGGGGGGAGGGGGGCGTCTCATTTTAACTGTCCCATTGCTCCCCATTCCTTGGAGTGTGGGATTCCTGCTTTGGGCGTCACACCGTCCGTCAAGGGCATCCGCACCTGTTTTTCAACAGCCTTTAAAACTGGTTCCATAGCCCATGCGGCTCAATATTCAGCATCACTGGACAGAGGGTGGACCAAAGGGCAGAGGACCCCATGGCATTTGATCAGGGGCCTGGGCATTTCAAGTGTGGGTGGGTGGGAGCGACACAATAGAAAAGCAGAACCTTTGAGAAAATGAATCTGGCAATCTTAAGGAAACATCCTACAAAATGCCAGATCCCAGTGAGTCAACCAAGGCTTCCTCGCTTATCTGGGGACCCTAGCTGCCCCCCCCCCCCAAATTTGGCAGGATCAACTGGATCATCTCAAGTCCTACCAACTGTTATGGGGGGAGGGAGGAATGAGAAACAGCTGGTGTAGGAGACCCCAGTGGCCCGTCCCAAGTTTACTCACTTTAGAAGGGGGGACTAAGCTACGGCTGTGGGGTGTGTGTGTATGTGCGTGTTGAACCGCTAAACCATCTGTGCCCCCACCCCCAATCAGCCCCCAAAGCTTTGAGCAGGTATAAGGAAGCAGCTGACGTTGCAGCTTTGCTCCCGTCTCAACTGCCCTGCCATCAAGGAGAACCGTAACAGGTGCGTCGGTGGCCCTGGCTGGGGCTGAGAGGAGGCGGGATGAAAAGGCAACTGGTAACCATTCCGAGTGTCCGGCATTGCCGCGTTGCCGGTCTCAAATGACCTGTAAGCACGGCAAGAGTGTCCAGAGGCAGCATGGCGTACCTGGGGTGGCCGGTCTCTGACCGAGATACCGCCGTCTTGCCCGGAACTCCACCAGAAACGAGGAAGGTAGATCCAGGAGGATGGAGAGGGGGCCATTGTTATATCCGCTCAGGTTTTGTTGAGGGTCCAGAGGGGGTCCAGCTTGCTGAGGGGGTCATCACTAGGAAGGGCTCCTCGCAGACCCTCCCCGTTCTGCGGCTGGAGGAAACTCTGCTTGCTCACTTTGTGTCGGCCCTTAAGCGAGCTGTCCAGGGTGAAGGCCTCCGGGGTGAGCGAAGCCAGGAGCTCCAAGGAGGAAGAGGAAGAGGAGGAGGAGGTAGGTAGGGCCCGCGTAGACGCCAATGGCTCTACTCTTGGAAGACTCTCCACCTTCTCCTCACTTCTCTCCTCTTCCATGGAGCTGTTTCTCTCAACGGTCAAAGTGGCCGTCTCAGGCAACACCGGAGCAGGTGTGACCGGTGGAGAAAACCCCAGAGTGCTCTCCATGCAGCCCGGCTCAGGAAAGATTCGCGGAGCAGCGGAAGATGATGCCGGTGGGAGTGCAGCATCAAAGGAGGGCACAGAGGGTGCCACCTCCAACCCTCGGCCATTGGGGGGAGGCTCGGCGCCGCCCGGGAGAGGCCGGATACTGAGTTTGTCGATGGTGGCTTGGATGGAACTGATGGGGACATCACCCCCCAAGACCAGATCTTGGGGGTCCTGCTGGAGATACACCTGGAAGGAGAGAGTGGGAGGCTGAACAGAGTACATAGTTTGACTTTACACCAGTTCACTTAGTGACCGTTCAGAGTTACAACAGCAGTGAAAAGAAGAACTTATGACCAGTTTTCACACCAATGACCGTTGTGGCATCCAGACATTCGGATGCTTGACAACTGACTTTCATTGATGACGGTTGTGGTGTCTCTGGGGTCACGGATTCCCCCTTTGGCAACCTTCTAACCATCAGTCAATGAAGAAGCCAGATTCACTTAACAACCGAGTTACCAATTTAAGGACTTCCACGATTCACTTAACCTACATGGTGAGAAAAACAGTGTAAAATGGGATAGAGCTCCCTTAACGAAGTCTTGCTTAGCAACATAAATTTGGGGGCACAATTGCGGCCATACAGTGAGGACTGCCTGTAGTGCAAAGGTCATCACCTAAATGGAGGGGGGGGAAGAGGGTGTAGACTTTTGGACTTCAACTTCTCGAACTCCCCACCTAGGAATTCATAACTTATTCAGGACACATGTGGCTTAAATAAAAGCTTTTTCTCCTGGGTCCTTCAGCCTTCCCCCTCTGAAGTATCTGTGGGGGTTCAAAGCGTTGCCTCCCACCACCCCCAAATCCTCCCCTTTCTCCAACCATTAAGCAACCCCTCCTTTCTCACCTTTTGGGAGCTACCGCTGGCCGGCTTGCTGGCAGAGGCTGCAGCCATCACGCCATGTCTCTGCAACACTTGCACGGCGTGTTTCAGGACCGCCTCGTAGCAAAACCTGAGGTGGACCTGCAAGAGAAGCTGTCCGTCAAGATCCACAGCGCTGGCTACCTCCGCTATCCCAGGGCCAGGGCCGCCCACCTCCGTACCTTCTCCTGCAGCATGTGTTTCCTCTGCCGACGGATGCGCTTCACCAGTTGAACCAAATCCGGGATGCTGTTGCCAGCTTCCACTTCCTGCATGGCGGCATAGAGGAGGCAGAAGGCACCTGTGCGGCCCACGCCGGAGCTGCCAAGAAGAAAGAAAGAAAGAAAGAAAGAAAGGTCTTGTGCATCCATTTTCCAACGGTTCTGGGCAATCTGTGCAACCCGTCTCAAAAGCAGAATGGGACGACTCAACGCGGTGAATTCACTGTATGACTTGCTCTGTGCCAACTCACTGTGGGAAAACTCACCATGGACAACTCTCTGCAGAATAACTCGCTATGGCCAACTTATTGTAGGATGCCATGATCAACTCACCATGTGACAACTTGTCATTGCCAATTCACTGCAAGACAACTTGCCACAGACAACTCATTGCAGGACAACTCACCATGGCCAAGTCGCTGCAGGATAACACCACATCTTGTTGCGAGATGCCAAAGTCAACTCACTGCAGGGCAACTCGCCACACAACAACTTGCCATGGTCAACTAGCCACATGACTACTCAACACCTGACAACTCATGACAGCCAACTTGTTGTGGGACGCCAAAGTCAACTCACCGCCTGACAACTCACAACAGCCAACTTGCGGGACAACTTGCTATGGCCAAGACATTGGGGGACAACTCGCTCCGATCAACTCGCCATGGGACAACTCACCACAGTCAACTAGCTGCGTGACAACTCACTGTCTGAGAACTTGCCATGGCCAACTCACACAGGATAACTTGCCACGGTCAACTTGTTGCAGGATGTCAAAGTCAACTCGCCACAGCCAACTTGTTGCCGCAGGACAATTTAGCAATCCAAATTAATTATTTAAAATATTAAAACGTAATTAGTTTAATTTTGGTCATTCTTATTTCACTCTGTCCCTCCTTTGCATCCTTTCTTTATAACAATTCTATACCACCATTTCTTTCATATTAGTGTAACTCTTGTCCAGCGTCATTGGCTGGGCTGAATTGACCATTGCAAGTTGCTTGTGGCAAATTGTCATATGCCCTCCCAAAAGACCCAGGGTGACAGGGGCAAGATTGGCAGCGGGCTCCTCCCTGGATCCCCCAAAGTTCTGGGGCATTCCTTGCGCCACCCACTCCCCAATATTACCTGCAGTGGACCACAATGGGGGTGTGGAGTGGCCGCTGATGTAGGTAATGACTGTGCACATCCTGGATAAACCGAAGCAGGTTCCCTTTACTGTCCGGCAGGCCCCTGCAGGACATTTCATTCAAGAGGTGAATGAAATGCATAAAAATTGAGCGAATGAAAGAAAAATCCCATATATAAATAGGTGAGATATTCAGTTATACATTAAATTTATATATTCATTGCTTCATTCATTCACTTGTACGTGGTGTATTCTTTCTTTCATGCCATCATCTATGAAGTTTATATATGTATTTTTCTTTCATTCACCCAATTTATGCACTTTTCATTCATCCATTTCAGTTTACATGTGGTTTATTCATTCATTAAATTTGTGTCTTTTTAAAATTTATTTATTAAATCTATATGCATTTTTCCATTCACTCATTCATACGTGGTTATTTTTCATTCAATCATTAAGTTTATACTGTAGGTTTCCTTTTCTATCAAATTAAATATCTCAATTTTTTGTGTATTTCTTTCTTACATTTGGTATTTTTCTTCGCTCATTTTTATTCAGTTTTCACTCGTTCAGGTGGTTTTTATGTATTCAATTTATATGCATCTTTTCATTCATTCATGCATTAAATTTATATGCATCTTTTCATTCTCATTAAATTTATATACTTTCTTATATATTTTCATTCATTCACACAAATTTATATGCATTTTTTCATTTATTTATATATGCCCTTATTTATGCAAATTTTTTGTCTTTGTATAAATTCATTAAATTTACACTTTTTTCCATTCATTCATGTATTTTTCCCATTTGTTACATTTATAGCAAGGGTGAAATCCAGCAGGTTCTGACAGGTTCTGGAGAACTGACAGTGGACATTTTGAGTAGTTCGGAGAACTGGCAAATGCCATCTCTGGCTGGCCCCAGAGTGGGGGTGGGAATGGAGATTTTGCAGTATCCTTCCCATGCCACACCCACCAAGCCACACCCACAGAACAGGTAGTAAAAAAAATTGAATTTCACTACTGATTTATAAGCACTTTTCCATTCATTCGTTCATTAAATTTACATGAGGGTTTTCTTTCATTTGTTTGTTCATTCATTCCATTTATATTCATTTTTTTTTCATTTGTTCATTGACTTATGGAATAGGTCAATGTGTTTTTTTCTTTCATTTTTTATTTTCATTCATTCATTCATTTCCACATGCTGTCCATCTTGCTATCCATAGCAACTCCGGACAGTTAATCCAGCAGTTTCGATGAAACCAGTTCCCGAAGCCTAGAGACCTTCTCACCCATCTGTTGCCTCCAAACCAAGCTGGCCCAACCACCACCCCACTGCCCTATGGGGCTCTGGCTGGTTCCTCCCCTTCCGACAGGCCCCAGGTTACGTACAGCTCCGGCCAAGAGGAAAATTGAAGATGGATGACAGTCCGTTTCAGACTCTGATCACGGAATTGCAGTGTGATCATCCTCTCCAGGTGGGTGGGGGTGGCCTTCAGGCTGGTGAGGACCAGGGTGATGGGGCCGTGGACCATGGGCTGACCTCGCTCCATCGGGAAGTATCGTACCACTTTTTGCTGCCGAGCCAAGATGGAGAGAAAAAAATTAAGGGGGAGATGATACTGAGGCTCCCCTCCAAAGCTGGGGTCCCGGGGAAGATTTCTGCTTGTTCAAATCAGGACTCCAAGCTCCATCCTCCTCAGCCGTTGCTCTTCTGGCTGGGGCTGAGGAGTTCAGAAGATGGATAGAGAAAGAGATGGTTGAACGCTGAGGCCTGGGTGGCTTCTCATCCTGTCAACCTCAGTCAGGAGAGCTGAGGAGGATGGAAGTTAAGAGTTCTGATTTGAACAAGCAGGATGGGAAAGCTGTTGCCAACTCAGAGGAGGAAAAGGACTGTAGTGTCCTTGGTGCTCTCTAAGTTTGGTAGTTTTCTTGCAGACGTTTCATGACCCAACTGAGTAACATCATCAGGGCTAGAAAGGAGTGGAGTTTTCAGAGGAGGAGAACTGAGGGATTCCTGGTGATCTCTGAACTTGGTTGTTTTCTTGCAGATGTTCCATGACCCAACTGGGTAACATCACCAGGACTAGAAGGGAGTGAAGTTTGCGGAGAGGATGATGAGGATGAGAAGGGAAAGAGGAGGCGGAAAAGGGGAGGAAGTAGAGGAGGGAAAGAGTGTCCCCCACCCCTCACCCAAGGGAGTTCTCTACCCACAAGGTAGAAGATAACATCCCACTTCTAATGTGGTTGCTTGATAGCACCTCCCCACCATAGCCAATCTTGGAACATTTTGATCTTTATTAAATTTATATGCCATGCATTTTGCCAAGTTGCCACCCCGGGCAGCTTGTTTGAAATGTCCGAAGCTCAGAGAGGTCCAAGGGATCATTGACCCATCCCGGTGCTGCCAGAACTTTGTCCGGATCAGCAGACTGCGGAGAAGCCTGGAAGCTTCCGAGCAAAGCCACGGCCACCAACAGCCCACCCACCTTATCCATCTCCTGCTCGGAGACCAACATGACCACAAGCGAGACTTTCTGCTCGTAGATCATCAGCCAGAAGTCCGAGGCGGTGCCCACGAGCGGGGCCTGTGTGGCGATAATGGTGGGGCAGTAGCAGGAGAGATCCTCTATATGGCTAGCATTAATGTAATCATCCTTGCCCGACTGAAGGATCACTCGATTCCGGTCGTATGGCATGATATCCTGGTGTCGGTTCTTCATGGTGTAACAACGCGCGATGGCGATCGATAGTTGTCGCGCATCCTTCTCCTGGGCGTCCTGAAGCTCTTTCCAGATATTGTCTAGTTCGCTGACCGTGCCCGGTGCAGGGGTCTTCTCCAACCGGGACACCCCTTCTTGGAAACGTTCTAGCTCGGACAGGAGGCGCCAAAGACGCTCCGGTTTCTCATATGGGTCGTTCTCGATCAGCTGGACAGCTTTGGGCTTGAATCCGTCCTTGGCATCGGCCTTGGTGGGTTGAAGGAGGGGCTGCCCGACAGGTGCCTTGGTACCCCCATGCTGGCTCTCGGGGCTGGAGGAGAGCAGGTCATCGGTGGAGGAGCTCTGGCGCTGGAAGGGGACCTCAGAGGCCGCCTGGGGCAAGGATGGGGGTCCGGGAGTCAGCGAGGAGGGGGGCATCTGGGAGGGCAAGAGGCAGGGGGGTGGGAGGGTCATGGAAGGGCGAGGAGAGGGAGCTGGTGGGGGAACAGCCCCTCCGACAGGACTTGGGGCAGGAGGAACATGTCGCAGGGGAGGCTGGCTAACTGAAGGTGGTGGCTGAGGGCCGGCCAACCCTACAGAGACTCCCGGGATCTGGACCGATGTAGGAGCAAACGCAAGGGGGGCTGCTGTGCCAGGAGGGTGAAGGGGGACCTGCTGGACGGAGCCCATCATGCCTCTTGGGGCTGGGGCAGAGAAGGCCAAGCTGCCTGAATGGGGTGGCAGCGGGTGTCGAGGTCCCAGCTGGAGTGGGAGTTGCCCTTGGCTAACAGGATGCGTGGGGACTGGATTCGTGAGAGCTGGTTGGCCTGGTGGCTGGGATGGGTAAGGCTGGGGGAAGGCTGGCTGTGGCTGTTGGGTCTGGGGCAGGAAGTGGGGCATCTGCTGCTGCTGCGAGGGTAGCATGGTGGGCATCGTTTGCAAGCAAGCCGGGCGATCGGAGGACGGATGGAGTGATCCCTGTGATGGGAAGCCAGGTTGGGGCTGAGCACCTGAGAAAGGAGGCAGGAAGGGAGCTGTACTTGCCGGGACATAGGCATAAGAGTAGGGGGCAGACCCTGGGGGTCCCCCCACAAAGCCCCCTTGAGAAGGAGGCCCTGCCCATTGGGGGAGGGAGCTAGACATCCCCTGCGGAGCTGTGCAACTGGAGATGGGGGCTTGCAGGCTGTCTACTGTGGTGGTGGCAGGCCGTACGCCTTGCGCATGTGGTGGGAAATGAGGGGCCACAAAGTGGCCAGGTACCGGGGCCTGTGGTCTCATGGCTAGAGAGGCGGGTGGGCCTCCTGGCAGCACCCCACTAGATGGCGCCAGCGGTCCAACTCCATAAACTGACCCTGGGGCAGGACGAGACATTGGTACATGCTGTGGAGATGTCCTCGGGGGTGGCAGAGGTGGAGTGGCATACACTGGCTGGTGTGGGGCGAGGGCTGGACCTCGACCAGTGGCAACCCCTGGTGGGTACACCTGTGAATTCGGCAAAGGGGACACCGCAGAGCTGCGGGGAGCTAGTATGGGAAAAGGAGCTTGTCCAGAGATGGCGGACATCCTGGCCGGCTGGTACAGCCGAGGAGGGGGTCCAGTGACTGGGAACTGGCCAGGGTCAAAGGGTGGCCTGAGTGGGAGGACTCCTCCAAAGGCCTCGCCTGCAGGACCCCTGATCCCCGTGGTGGGTAAAGGAGGCTCGCTACGTAGTGCGGCCAGAGCATCAGCAGGGAGCTGTGCCAAGTGAGCAGCCAGGACTTCCGGTGGGAGGCTACGCAGCTCCTCGGGCAGGTCAGCCAGCAAGATGGAGGACAGGCCCAGTGGCTCACAGGCCAGTTCTGCTTCTGAAGCCTTTTTTTGGAGGACGGGTTTCGAGGTGGTGGGCCGGGAGGGAGTCTTCTTCTTCATCTCCCTGTTGAAAGAAGCACAGATGGAAACAGTGAGGCTGAGACCAAGATTTGGCAGGGAAGGTTGCTGCGAGAGTTGACTGCACTCGCTCAGCCTGACAGACCGTGCAGGGGTGTTATTGGACAGGAACAGGACAACTCGGCACAGGACGATTCAATGTTGTATCGATTGTTTCATTTGGTTACTTTTATTATCAGTGACCAAGTTTTTGTTGAAACAATTGTAACTTGTGTTTCATGACCGACTTTATTATTATTTAATTTTACTATTATTGGCCACGGCTCCGTTGAATTTAATGTAATTTTTGTATTTGTTGAGTTGTCCCATGGCGATTTGGCTGCAGTGAACTGACCATGGTGAATGATCCCATTTGGTCACTGGATATAACAACGTTAATTCACACAGGAGAGAGTTTGAATAAATCATGAAACCCACATCAAATTCCAGAATGAGAATGCTTTAAGAGGGGTGGACTTCAGCTCCCAGAATCTCCCAACCAGAATACTTTAAGAGGGGACAACTTACACTCCCAGAATTCCACAGCTGGCCAGCTTTAAGATGCATGGACTTCAACTACCAAATTCCCTAGCCAGCATATTTTAAGAAGGGAGGACTTCAACTCCCAGAATCCCCCAGCCAGAAACATTGTTTGAAAGGCAGTCATCCCTGTCACACTTCCATAAAGAATTGCTTACTTCTCCGTGATCTGCCGGCGGGCGGTTTCGGCCATTTTGCAGGCGGTCTGCGCTTTTTCCAGGAGTTTCGCCACTTTGCCCTCCAAGTCAGCGTAAAATTCTTTCCCTTCTTGTGACTTCTTCATCAAGTCTTCGTAGGCTTCGTACGAAGCCACCAAGGTCTGGAGGGTCGTGTTCCACCTGGACGGGGTGAAGGAAGGGAGGAGTGGAAAAAAAAGAGGGACGAGGAGACAAAGAGGGGTGAGGAGAGCAAAAGAGAGGCGAGGACACAAAAAGAGGGGCGAGAGGACCAAAAAGATTTTCCCTCCAGCAGATGAAAACACATTGCCGTTGTAACTTCGAACAGCCACTAAGTGAACTGTTGTAAGTTGAAAATTATATCTGTAAGAAAACCCCACACTCCTCCTCTGTGTACACCCGCTATCTTCTAGCATTGATTATGTAACCTAGTTGGGACATGAAACATCTGCAAGAAAACCACCAAGCTCAGAGAACATCAAGGAGCCTACAATTCCTTTCTTCTTCCTCTTCCTCCTCTTCCTCCTCCACTCCACCAACCTCCCTCTCTTCTCACATTGATTTTGTTCCCTACTTGGGTCGTGAGATGTCTGCAAGAAAATCACCAAGCTGAAGAGCTCCAAGGACCCCACAGTCCCTTTTTTCCTCCTCATCCTTTTCTACCTGGTTCTCTTCCACTCCACAAACCTCCCCCTCTTCTCACACTGTTCCCTAGTTGGGTCATGAGATGTCTGCAAGAAAACTACAAAGCTCAAGAATGCCACAGTCCTCCTCCTCCCTGCTTACTCACTCCCTTCTAGCCCGGATGATATTACCTGGTTGGGTGATGAGACGTCTGCAAGAAAACCACCAAGCTCAGAGAGCACCAAGGATGCCACAATGAGACGTCCATGCAGGACAGATCTTAAGTAGATATGTCGACATCCTCCCACCTCCCAGAAAACAATTGAGGGGTTCTAATCACTCATGCTCACTGCCATCAATGTTTCATCCTGCCAGATACAGTCAAACTCACTTGTGTTCCACCTCCGCCAGGATCTTTCGGACAGCAGCATACTTAACGTTGGCCTCCGTCAGAGCTTTGAGGATGTTCTCCTGGGCAGCCAGGTTCTGCTCCAAGTAGACTTTGATCTGGTCGTACTTTTTCAGCTGCTCTGCAAAGAGTTTCTGGAACAAGAGGGAGGCATGCTGGCTAGGGGATTCTGGGAGGGAGTCCACCCCTCTAAAAGCATGCTGGCTGGGGAATTCTGGGAGTGGGAGTCCTCCCCTCTTAAAGCATGCTGGCTGGGGAATTCTGGGAGTGGGAGTCCTCCCCTCTTAAGGGATGCTGGTTGAGTCGAAGACCAGGAAGTGCTAGTTAGAGAATTCCGGGAGTTGAAATCCACCCCTCTTAAAAGTGAGAGGAACCCTGCTGTAACTTCCTCATCCCTCTCTCTGACTCTTCACCACACGAGGACCTTCCATTCAGGCCCGTCCTAAGGCATGGTTACATCCTGACTTCTCACCTTCATCTCGGACTGATCGGTGGTCACCAGAGAGGTGGTGAGGTCGTCCTTATGGATCATCTCGCGGAGCTGGTGCTCCAGGGACACCCGCTGGTCTCTCATTTCTTGCACCTTGGCCAGTAAACGCTTGACATTCTGGATGGCTTGCTGGTCATCTGCAGGTGAGACCAGCACCTGTGTGTGTGTGTGTGTGTATGTGTTTGGGGTGGGGGTTGGGGGATGGGGGGGAAAAAGGGTGTC
>JANHFM010017470.1:0-11520 GCA_032468115.1 Grayia smithii | reverse complement strand
TCTATTCTAACTCGCCTATCAGGGTCACGAGACACGGGACAGCGAATAAAGAAACTCGGGGGGGTGGAGACAAATTCCAGGGATAGGCCTGATCGAATTGTTTCCCTGACCCATGAGTCCGACACAATAAGGTCCCATTGGTTGGCAAATAGAGCCAATCGGCCACCGATGGGACAGTCAATCTCCGAATTAACGCTGGCGAAGGTAGGGGTGGCCTCCTCCCCCTCGAAAGGGCCACCTGCCTGGGGAACCCCTGCCCCAAGCGGGCCTAAATTGAGTGCCTCACTGTCAGCTGGGCTGGAAGTACTGTGGGCGAGCATAGGAAGCCCCCCAATCTGAACTCCTGGGAAAATGCCTGCGGGAGGAGGGCTGAAAAGAATAAGGGGACCTACGATGTGCAGAAGAAAGTGTCTTGCGTTTTTCCTTCAGGTCCAGGAGAAAAGGCTCCAAGGCATCGCCAAACAACTTAGCTCCATCAAAGGGAGCAGATGCTAGATTCCACTTTCTGCGGAACTCCGTAGGCCAGTGCTTGACCCAAAGTAAGCGTCGAGACACCACTGAAGACGCCAAGGATTTAGCGGCAAAGCGAGCTGCACGCAAGGTGGAATCTGTTGACAGCTGGACCGCGGCGATGAGTTTGTTGAGGTCCTGTTGGATCTGCATGTCTCCAGCAGGTAGCTTAGAACGTAGTTCTTGCAACCACACTAAGGAAGCGCGGTTGAAAAAGGATGTAGTGGTGGCCGCCCGGATAGACCATGCCGCACCTAAATGGGCCTTCTGTAGTGTGGCATCCAAGCGGCGGTCCCCTGACCACAGCCCTTCCTCCGGGTCACCCATTGCCGATGAATTAGGCAGAAGAGCCGCCACTGGACCATCAACCCCAGGAACTTTAATGAGATCAGCCACCTCCGGCGCCACATTGAAGAAACGTCTATCCAAGTTGGATGTGGAAGGGGCAGATCCAGGAGAGGTGCACTGTTTCTTCGAAACGTTGACAAATAGGCTCGGCATGGGCACAATGTCTTCCAAGCGCCGTGGTTCTGCAGAGCACCCGTCGAGGAAGATGTAGTGGCAGCAGGGTCAGAGCGAGGTGGTTCAAGTTCACAAGCTAAGATGGCCTTGCGCAGGAGTGACTTGAAAACCGCTGGTGGGAAGAGACCAGTGAAAGTCGGCTGCTCAGGTTCCAACTCCTCATCCTCCGACAATCCCAAGTCTAGGAGATCAGCTGCCTCCGACAAATCAGATTGGTAGAGGGGATCCGCAGTCACCGGTTCTGGTGCCACCGAAGAATGAGATGTCATGACGGAAACCTCTGGAGCCACCTCCCTCTCCGCGCCACTACCCCAGGCCTGAAGGGTAGACTCAAGAGATTGCTGAATTTCGTGGGCCAGGATGAGGTGGAAATCTGAGGGCAAGGCAGAATGCGATTGAAGAACCCCCCGTGCAGTAGAAGGAGCTGAAGCTGCCGGTTGCTGATCAGGCTCCGCCTGACAACCCCAGATGTCTTGATGTGGCATCGTCACTGCGCAGTCCCTGACAGAGACCTGGTCAATGGACGCTTCTGAAGGGGGAGCAGCCAGAGCAGCCCCCTGTGCAGCCGGGGGTGGGTCTCCTGAAGCAGGTGAAGAAGCTGTGCGACTGGCTTTATCGCAGATCTTCTGCAACGCACGGTCGGTACACTGTTCGAGCTTGGAAGAAGTCGTAGAGGCCGACTTAGATCTACTGTAGGGCTTAGAAGCTGGTGCAGACTTGCTGGATGAGCGAACCTTAGATTTAGATCTATTGGAACTGGTAGAAGTGGATTGGTTACGGTGGTGACCCAAATCAGATGACTCTTCCACATGTTTAGATTTGCTATGCGCCTTAGGCATGGTGAGGCGCTGTAAAGCAGACTACAGTGCCACTTAATCTAGCCAGAAATAAAGCAGCCACAAGTAGAACCTCCCTTGCAGAAAAAACGGGGAAACCCCCTCCCCAGGGGCAGGGAGAAAACCCCCTGGAAAAAGAAAACCCCCCCTTCTAGGCTGACAAATAAAAAATGGGGAGAATGAACAGAAAGGGAATTAAAAGGAGAGGTTTTACCAAAAGGGATGCAGGCTCTGTCAGGTGGACAAGACCTAAGGGGCATTAAAGAAATATATCAAATAAAATATGGCCTAAATAAAACTCACAACCAGGATAGAAGGGGAAAACAGCAGAGGAAGAAATCCAAAACACACCCAGTCATGCTGAAGGGACTGAGCGAAAAGCGGGTCCAACCAGCAGAAGCGGGGCTTAAATTAGTTTGAAAAGCTCAGTCCATTAAGCTGAAGTGGGAGCACCACCCATGTCTGGATGATGTCTCCAACCATAACGGAGAATAGTGCATCTGGTTTTGCTCACCACAATACAAAAAAAGATGTTGAGACTCCAGAAAGAGTGCAAAGAAAAGCAACAAAATTATTTAGGGGATTGGAGGCTAAACCATACAACAGGGCTGTTAAATGCGTCATGCACTGGCCACGCCCATGCCCAGTTTAGTGAAGGGAGAAAAGTCCTGATACATCACGTGACACAGCTGTGACAATGTGAGTTTGACACCCATCATACAATGAATGGTTGCAGAAACTGGAATTTCTCCAACATGCTGCTACGAGAGTCCTAGCAGTGGGTAATAACTCCCCTTGATTGGCCAGAGACTGGGTTAATGTTTTTGGAATACTCCTCCTCCTTCCGGTTGAGCTCCAACCGGAGCTGAGTTTATTAACTCAGTCTGGCTAGAGGGACCTATTATTCCATTGCTAGGACTAAAAATTACCTTTTTATTACCTAATTGGTCTCATTTTTCCAAATTCCTTCTTTATTTACACTCTCCTTCCTAGATAGTATAGAATTTAATTTTGCCCTTTTTACTTTAGCTTGTGTGCTGTGCCACTCTCCCCCGCAGGCTGCAGCCGTGCAGGAGGGGAGGGAACAGGAAAAAAGCTCCCTTTTGAAATCTTCAGCTTCCAAAGCTGCGTGGAGAACCAGAGCTTCTCCAAGCTCTCCTGAAGCCTTCAATGGTCTGCTGGCCCTCAGCCCTAGGGCAGATATGCTTTCCAAGCGGGGCCTGGCTGCGCATTGGTTCTAGAAGCCAGGGAGCCCACTGTTTCTTCCTCCTTTGTTCCGGAGGCAACAAGGGTGGCGGCCATTTTGTTTGGCCGAAGACTGCTGATCTCCTCGTGGCCGGCTTCGAATGACAGCGAGAGGTTTCTTCAGTGCTCACCTCTCATTAGCAGTGTTTCTTGAGGCCAGCAACCCAGCGGGAGACTTGAGGAAGCCGCAGATCGTTGCCTCGCGGCGGTGGCAGCAGCCATCTTGCCAGGTTTCCTTCATTGGCCAGGCCGGGACAGGCTTGCCTGGCCTCTACATGCTCAGGAGGACAATCGGCTTCGTGGGATTACCTCATCCATCAACTACAGCCATTCCTTACTGGCAACGGCCTTCTTAAACGTGAGTCTGTTCCAACTTATTTGCTGGGAGCACATTGGCCCGTATTGTCAGGCCTGCTTCATTGGGACAGGACAGTGCCCCACATTGTCGGTGGCCAGTTTCCTCCTCCCAACAGGTGGTGAATCAGTTGCACTGTGGACTGTTTCGTCGGTTTCGTGCCCAATATAGACCCACTCCACCACCCCTCTCATGCTCAGAAGCCCTGCCGCCGGCTTAGCGTGGATTTTCACTGAGCACGACATGGCAGGCCTTAGCCCAGATTCTTCCCCTATCTCAGCTTCCCTTGTCAGGGAGGAAGAACCTGAGCTCAGCCAGGGATCCACCAAAAAGAAAGCCAGAATTTCTGGGCCCAAAACTTGATCCAAGTCTTCTCATTCAGGCCACTCCTCTGCTGCTGCTGCCAAAAATGCACAACAGCGTCAGCGTGCAATTGAGAAGCACTTTGCTAAGGCACAAAAGAGGGGACAACTGCCTCCTTCCAGGGTGGCGTCCACTCCTCCTCTCAAATGGTCACGGTGGCCCAGGTGCATCAGTCCAATCCTTTGGGCTGGTCGCCTAATGTAGCATTCGAGACACCTGGCATCCAGGAGGCCGATCCAGAACAGCTGTCCCCCCCCAGCCATCTCCCATACCAGATAGGCCTTCAAGTGCTCAGAGGTCACAACCATCTGCCACCTTTACTCTGACCACGGCAGGCTTATGTCCGGTCAAGGAGACCCAACCATACACGTCCAGAGCCATGTGCGACATGATTAATCAGACTATTTCTCAGGGGATTGAAGCAGCCCTCTCTAAACAAGGCACTGGTCATAAACAACCCAAGCCTTGTCCCAATTTATGACCATCACGAACCAGGGACTTCCAGGACAAGGCAGACTCAGATGAGTCCCTCTCCAACTCTCCCTCTCATTAAAGCAACCCCTACCTCATTAAGAAGGAGGAATTTGATGACCACAATTTTTCTGAGGAAGAAGGGCTCATCCCCGATAAGCCCATTGCAAAAGGCCTTTTCAAATACGAACTCTTTAAGACTCTCTTACATAAGGCTAAACAAACGGCCAACATGGGGGCTCTAATGGAACACCTGAGGGATCTTCAGACCCTCGAGATCCTACTAAATTCCTTTTTACAGAACCGGTCATGGAACAGGAGGCCGTCCCAGCGCCCAAGCTTTTCGTTGACATTATCCAACGACAATGGCTCCAACCTGGGTCAATTAATGCACCCAGCGGCATGGATAAAAAACTTTACACTGTAGAAACGGAGTTGGAAGACCTCCTTCTCCTTCCAACAGTAGACACTCCCATGGCTAGTCTAACCTCATCTATGCTTTTGTCCTCTGACTCTGTGGACGGCCTCAAGTCTGAGGACAAGAAGGCAGAATTAACCAGCCGGAAGGCCCACACTGCCATTGCTTGGGCCATCCAATCAGCCACAGCAGCGTCCTTTTTTAACAGGACATCACTCATTTGGCTATGCCAACTGCAGTCCAGGATCTCCCCAGATGATAACCACCTGCACCAAGATCTTTGTAAACTCATTGCAGTGGCGGAATACTCGGCGGACGCAACACTCAATTCCACCAAGTTTGCTTCCCGGGCATTAGCGGCCAACATTACATCTTGCCGCCTCATCTGGCTGCACCAATGGCAAGCCAATATGTGGACTAAGTGGCAATTGGCGGAGGCACCATTCAAAGGGGGATCCCTGTTTGGAGAGACCCTTGACCCTCTTCTTGTTGAAGGACGGGACAGGAGAGCAGATCGTACATTTACATACCTGTACCGTAAATAAACCTTCCGCAGCCAGGACTACAGGTCTCACGCCCCCTCTCAGTCCAGGAGTTTTCACCAGAACATGGACAGGGCAACTGACAGACAAACCTTTTGTGACCACGGTAGATCATCACACCCGAGACGTTCCTTTCGAGGCTCAGGTTCCAGGCCCTTCTGCAGGTACAAGTGACTGCCACGCCTCGGGCTCCATCGGCGGGAAGCTCGCCAGATTTGCATCCCGCTGGTGGTCGGTGACCACAGACTCCTGGGCCATTCAGACCGTCACCCTTGGTCTCACGATCAAATTCATTTCTCCACCTCTATAATGCTTCATCCAGGTCTCTCCAAGCAGAGATCGAGCAAAGAGGACCCTGATGGAGGCAGAAATTCATCATTTCCTTGACATCTCTGCCATAGAACTGGTCCCCCCCCCCCACCATCAGGGAACCGGATTCTACTCAATTCTATTCCTCGTCCAAAAGAAATGAGGCGGCACCAGGGCCATACTCGACCTCAAAAAACTCAACGATTATGTTGCATATTGACGCTTCAAGTTGCAATCATTACACAGCAGCCTCACCAGCATAAGACAGGGGGACCTGTTAGCGTCAATAGACCTGCGCGAGGCATATCTTCATATTCCCGTCCGCCCATCACAGACGCTTCCTCAGGTTTTGCTATGCGGGAGCCCATTACCAGTATCAGGCTCTTCCGTTTGGCCTGTCGTCAGCTCCCCACACATTCACCAAGCTACTGACAGTTGTAGCAGCACATCTGCGCTCCATTCCAATCCAGACACAATGTTATTTAGATGACATTCTGATCCAGTCATCAACACTGACGCAGGCCCACTCAGACATCAGCCTCACTGTTCAGACCCTCCAACAATTCGGGTTCACAGTGAATGTGAAAAAAAGCCATTTGCAACCAACCACCAGTCTGATCCATCTGGGCACTCGCATAGACTCTCTCCGCTGCCAGGTCTTCATCTCCCCGGACCGTCTTGCCAACCTCCGGGCCACAATTGACCAAGTTACATCACGCAAATGAGTTCCCACGGCTCTTCTGTCCAAACTGTTGTGACAGATGATCTTTTGTTTAGGCATCGTTCCATGGGTGGGTCTACACTCCAGAGCCCTCCAATGGCTTCTCCTTCCAAGCCAACATGCTGGGCTCAGCAACTCCAAGACTTGGATCACAGTGTCTCTGGCAGTGCTCGCATCCCTGAAGTGATGGTGGTCCAGGGCCCTGGAGAAGGGCTGCCTGTTCAGAGAGCCTGACCTCCTCATTCTCACCACGGACGCCAGCCTCTACGGCTGGGGTGCCCATCTACAAGATCAGATGGCACAAGGCCACTGGTCGACGACCAACCTTGCCAACGATATCAATTGGTTAGAGATGAGAGCCCACATCTGGCACATCATTTTCTATCAACGCTCCAGGGTCGGCATGTCCTCCTCCTGATGGACAATGTGACTACAAAAGTGCACATCAACTGTCAGGGGGGCATGAAATCCAGGCTTCTCATGCGCGAGGCACGAGCCCTTTGCCAATGGTCAGAATGACACCTCTTATCGATTTGAGAGGAACTCATCTCCGGCTCCTTGAACACGAAGGCAGACTGGCTCAACAGGGCGACGATCGATCCCTCGGAATGGCAGCTCCATCCCAACATCTTTCAGCAACTGGTTGACAGGTTCGGTCTTCTACAGATTGACTTCTTTGCCAGCCCGTACAACACCCAACTGCACCGGTTTTTCTCCCAGTATCCGACAACTGGAGCAGAGGGAGTCAACGTCCTCAGGAGCCATTGGCCATTGGGCCTTCTATATGCCTTTCTGCCTCTCCCCCTTCTACCCAGGGTGATCTGCAAAATTCTGGAGGAAAGGGCCAATGTCCTGCTGGTGGCACCATACTGGCTGTGCCAGGTCTGGTTCGCGAACCTGTTGAGCCTCTCCCTCGCTCCCCCCTGGAGGATTCCTCCACACGAGATCTCTCTGCAGCAGGGGGCCGTGTTACACCAGGACCCACAATGGCTCCTGAGGATGTTGACATTTGAACGGGAGCTCCTATCAAGGGATAACTACCCAGTCGACGTCATAGATACCATCATGGTATCGTGTCGCCCGTCTACCATTCATATATACCAGGCCACTTGGGCGGCCTTACAAAACTGGAGTTTGTCCCATCAGGTCGATCCTACTTCCACCACCATACAGCAGGTCTTGGGGTTCCTTCAGGAGGGCCTGAGGAAAGGTCTAGCAATTAACATGCTCCACAGGCAGCTGGCAGCCTTGGCTACAGTCATTTCCTGCGAGGGAGCTGCAACCTTGTCTCAGCATCCTAGAGTCCGCGGCTTCTTCAAGGGAGCAACAAATCTCCATCCACCACCGATTCATCGGTTTCCATCTTGGGACCTGGGCCTTGTCTTGTGGGCCCTCACGTCTGCACCATTTGAACCCCTCAGAGAGGCCAGTCTCAGGATTCTTACCTTCAAGGTGGCTTTCCTTGTAGCTGTCACATCCACATGGCGCATTTTGGAAATGGCAGCCTTGTCTGTGCGTAAAGACCTCTGCATCTTCTATCCTGATTGAGTTGTTCTCTGTCTCGACCCAACATTCATCCCTAAAGTCAACAGTGTGTTTCATCGCTCTCAGGAGTTTATACTACCCAATTTTTGTCCAAATCCTCGACACGCCTCTGAAAGGACATGGCATCTTCTGGATGTTTGCAGGGCTCTGCGCCTGTACGTATATTGTTCATCGGGGTTCTGAAAGACCGAAGCTCTCTTCGTTGCCTACCAACCACGATCCCTCGGCTTGAAAGTCTCTTCTGCCACCATAGGACGCTGGCTCAAGGCCTGCATTTCACTTGCTTATGACATCCAACAGCACCCTCGACTAGGTCACATCACTGCACATTCTACTCGCAGTGCAGCCACTTCAGTGGTCTGGGCCACCCAGGCATCTATCATCGAGATCTGCAGGGCCACCACATGGACATCTCCTTCTCCTTTTATCCAAAGCTACAGGATTAATACTTTTGCATCGGCTGAAGCTGCATTCGGTCGCAGAGTGGTGCAACAAGTTCTTCCACTTGACGGTGACCTGACTGACCAGAATTCCCACCCTGAGACTATGTAGTTTGGGTATATCCCATTGCTAGGACTCTCGTAGCAGCATGTTGGAGAACGAACGTTGGACTTACCTGAACATTCGTTCTCTATGTGCTGCAAGAGAGTCGGTACCCTCCCTATTCATTACAGCCAGGGTTAGGGGACCTTATTTATATTCACTGTGGTTTCAGTATCTCTAGAGCAGCATATCGTTAATAAAGTGGAGCTCAACCCGAAGGAGGAGGAGTATTCCAAAAACATTAACCCTGTCTCTGGCCAATCAAGAGGAGTTATTACCCATTGCTAGGACTCTCTTGCAGCATGTAGCGAACAAACGTTCAGGTAAGTCCAATGTTCCATTTAGTCTAACCAAGAGACTAGGAATGACATGATAGTGGTGTTCCATTATTTGAGGGGCTGTCATAAAAATGAGGAAGGATCAGTAATTAAGACCTAGGCTTGTCAGCTGGAAAGCCAGCAGCACAGGTTTGAGACCTGAGTGTCATGCAACAGGAAGAGTTCCAATCCTCGCCCCAGCTCCTGCCAACCAAGCAGTTTGAAATCACACAAATGCAACTACATAAATAGGTATCACTACAGTGGAAAGTTAATAGCACTCCATGACATGCTGACCACGACTATGGAAATGTCTTTAGATAGTGCTGACTTGATGGCCTTAAAATGGAGATGAGCACTGCTCCTTATAGTCAGCAACAACAAGCAGTAAAATCTGCAGGGACTCCTTTATTGTACTATGGAGAGGAGGGATTCAGTCTATTCTCTGAAGCACTAAACGCAAGATAATAAGTGATGGATGGAAGTTTAACAAAGGGAGGTCCAAACTAGAATTAAGAAGAAATTTCCTGTCAGTGAGAATAATCAGTGGAATGGCTTGCCTCCAGAAGTTGTGGGTGTTCTAACATTGGAAGTTTTTAAGATGAGATTAGATAGTCATTTATCCGGGATGGTAGAAGGTTTCCTGGTAAAGCAGGGGATTGGACTAGAAGACCTCTATGGTCCCCTCCAACACTATTATTTTTTATTCTGTATATCATTCTGTAAATAACCTGTCTCATTAGTTAATATCAAAGATTTCCTGTAATTGAAGCTAGGTCTTCTGATTGGGCAATCAAGATTACTGGAAGATTTATTTTATGTAAAAAAAGCTTCCATCTGTTCATTACATTAATTTTAAACAAGCAGGGACATACATTTCTATGTATCTACATAGTACATGTTCAGAAATGCAAAACCTCTTAGTATCTTGATTTAAGGTTAATTTAGTTGACAAAAAACGGTTCAGTGATCATTTCTGATCATGGACTTGAAATGAGGTCACTGGTTTTGAGGGGGAAAACACAGATGATATAGATTAGATATAGACAGAGATGACAAAGATGATATAGATGACTAGATAACCCATTACTTGTTGGATCATCCTTTCAAAGATACTTACCTACCGCTAGCGGACCCTTCACACCCTCTCCAACTCTCACTGCACTCTCACCTTTTGCACAGACACAACTCATACTGCAGTTCTAGTGCACTTTCACTTTCAACACGGTCAAAGTATACTGATTTACATTATCTTAATGTAAGACAATGTATACAAAAGAAATTAATTCAGTTAGAATATTGCATGACTGAACGTAATATTGCAGACCATTTCACAAACGCTCAAGGTGCAGTTAAACACAAAGCGTGTTGTGAAGAATATGGGTTAAAGATATAAAGTGTATATATTGTATATTGTATATATTGTAAGGTGTTATATATTATCCTACCCAAAAGGGAGAATGTTAGGGATCTGAAATCACCTAACTAGTTGGGTTGGAAATATGTAAACCAATATAAATCATATAAACCATGTTTATACCTTTAAGGCAGCTGCTGTATTGCTATATTGCATCATCTGTGTCCTGATTGGTTAGCTCAATTACCAATCTCCTTAATAAGGAAGTAGAAACCTGGATTATCTTCCTTGATCTCCTTAATTGCCTTGGCGTTTGCTTGCTGATATTCTTTATTTGATCTTTGCTACTGTTTGCAAACTACAAAAGAACTTTTAACTGTGACTGACTGACTGGTAAGAAGACTCCGATATTGGATTATCCCTGGACTGTTGTTTCTGGCTATCTACTGATTTATAAGTGTATGACCTGGACTGTTTATTGGACTCCGTTTTACTAGTAAACTTTATCACAAACTCAGTGTATCTATTTGGAGACTGTATTTATTCATCTACAACTCTCTCAACCGTTTTCATATGCACACTCACACTCTTGTTTCTCAAGGGTGACTGCACATTCCCTATCACTAACCCTGAACCTTGCCATGCCTCCCTCATCCGTGCACACTTTGCCCAACCCGCATCTCACTCTTGTACAGCCTTCCTGACCCACATACCATCTTTCAAGCATCCCATGCATCCTCCCTGACCCTTGTGGTCCCCCTCATGCAACCTCCCTGACTGGCACAATTCTCACATCCTTCCAATCCATATCATTTATCTCACCCTTCCCAACCCATGCAGGGCCTCACTCTGACACACCATCACATGCCCTCCCTGACCCTTGCTGTGCCTCATGTGCACCCTTAACCTGTGCTTGGCCTCTCACAGCTGCCCTGACCCACACTGTACCTTCCTCCCCAACCTGAAGGCCCAAAGGTTGCTCCCCGCAGATGGTCCAGGACCTCAAGGTGAGTCCAAGGGCCCTGGGATGGGAACCCATCAGGTGGCCTACAATGCCTGTAGAGACAGGCCGAAAGGGATCAGCAAGATGCATAGGTCTGATACAGATCCCCAGAATACCTGTAGAGGCCTGGACGTGGACAACAGATGCAGTCTGCAGAGAGGTGGCCCCATACCATGAGATCCCCGGCCTCAGCCAGGGAATGTCTGCCTCTACCTAAGACCAAACATGCAGGCTCCTGAGTATTATTATTATTATTTATTATTATTTATTGTATTTATATGCCTCCCTTCTCCCGAAGGACTCGGGGCGGCTCACAATGTAGGACGAACAACAACAAACCCTAAAACCACATATATAAATACAATATAATAAATTATCAGTATTACAATTAAGGTTAAAATTTAAAATTTAAAAATTAAGATAGACTAAAAAAGAAACCCAGTCCCATCAGCAAATCTTATTA
>JANHFM010017464.1:0-11520 GCA_032468115.1 Grayia smithii | reverse complement strand
TTACTTCTCTCCTTGGTTAGTTTCCATCCATTGCTTCTTGTGTTGCCTTGGGATGCTTTGGTGAGTAGGTTGATCTCCTCCCATTTTTTTTTTTTTTTATAAAAGTAATCTTTATTATTATTTACAAGGTAAAATACAAAAAGAAAAAAAATAAACAAGAGATACAAACTTAACATATACTACGTAACAATACAAGTCTAAATATCATCTAAATGGCATTCTTATGGAAGACAGAAGAGGAAAGAAAAAGAAGCAAAACAAAAAGAAAAGAGAGAGAGAAAGAAAGAAAGAAAAAAGGACACAACCAGGAGTAAATCTGACTCCTTTGATCTGTATCTTTGAAGCATTCTACCCATTTTAACTAATTCATATCCCATTAAGATTTACTTAATAAGAAGTTCAGTAACATTTTGTACATATCTATACTTTTGTTCCTTTATGTTCGTCCTAAAATATATAACATCATTAATCTGTTCTACAATAATCTTGCTTTATACCAATTATAAAATTTATCCCAATTTTCATAAAAATCTGAGTCTTGTTTATCCTTCATAGGGCAATCTATCCGATTCAGCACATAACAGAATTTTAGCTATTAACATTTGCTCTGATGGTATATGTGGGTTTCTCCAGTATTGGGCTAATACTAATCTCGCAGCTGTAATTATATGAATAACAATATACCAGTCTTTTTTATTTATTTCTTTTGGTTTGATTCCTAATAGGAATACTTCTGGTTGAAGTGGGAAGTTCTTACTTATTATTTGAGTAATCCAATCCTTTACCTTCTCCCAAAATTTTTTGACTTCCTGGCAGGTCCACCATTGGTGGAAATAGGTACCCCTGTCGACATTGCATTTCCAGCATTTGTCCGAGGAGTTTGGGTATATTTTGGCTATCCTCGCTGGGGGAAGATGCCATCTGTATAACATTTTATAGCAGTTTTCTTTATAATTGGTTGCTAGAGTCATCTTCATTGTTTTCCCCAGAGATATTGCCACTCATTATAATCAATTGTCTGTGATAAATTTCTTCCCCACGCTATCATGGAATCTTTAAGAATCTCTTCACCTATATACCTGGACAACAATAGATTATACATTTTAGATATAAATTTGACCGGGGTTCCGGTAAGAATTTTGTCAATATCTTGATTTACCGGACTTATCCCCATATTTCGTCTGTCTGCCTGAACGTTCTTTTTCATCATGCTGCGGAGGAGCTCAATCCCTCCCACGGTCTCTTGTTGGTGTTAGTTTCTTCTTGTTTGACTGTTTATTGTTCTTGCCTTTGCTTTTCGGTCCTTTGTTATTTTAACTGGAGTATTCAGGAAGGAGGAGGGGTTTTATACTCCAGAAAAAAATCAGTCTCTAGCCAATGGGTGGCAGTTACAACCCACTACTTGAGCTCCTCCGCAGTGTGATGAAAAAGAATGTTCAGGTAAGACCAACGTTACCTTCTAGTCCCTAAGTCCTCGGGTGGGTGGCGGCCCATCCGTAACCTGAAGTGTCTCAACCACTACGTAGTCTATCGCAAATTTAAGATGCACTCATTGCATTCTATCTTGGCTGGTGTGCGGAAGGGCGACCTCCTCTGCTCCTTGGATCTAATGGAGGCATACCTTCATATTCTCATTGCTAAGGGCCACCGTCAGTTTTTAAGGTTTAGTTATGGTGGCAAGCATTTTCAGTACCGAGCGTTGCTCTTTGGTTTATCTTCTGCCCCCCAGACTTTTACCAAGGTCCTGGCCACCTTG
Source organism: Grayia smithii (assembly GCA_032468115.1). Taxonomy (NCBI): domain Eukaryota; kingdom Metazoa; phylum Chordata; class Lepidosauria; order Squamata; family Grayiidae; genus Grayia; species Grayia smithii. The sequence continues at coordinate 9,764 of JANHFM010017464.1, read as the reverse complement.
GCCGCTCACCTCGGTTTGATTCCTATTCGAGTTCAGTGTTACCTGGACGATATTCTTGTTCTATCTACCTCGCAAGAGTCAGCTCTCCGGGATGTCCAGGTAACCATTGATTGTTTACAAAACCACAGTTTCATGGTTAATTTGTTAAAGAGCCATTTGGATCCCGTAACGTTCCTCACGCACTTAGGAGTAGTTATTGACACTGTCAAGGTCCTCCTCTCAGAGGATCGTCAGGCTAGTATCCGTGTTCTTGTTTCCCAGGTTAGACACGACAAAAAAGTACCCCTTTCCCTTCTCTCTACCCTCCTGGGGAAGATGGTGTCGGCTCTTAAAGTGACTCCTTGGGTCAGGCTCCACCTGTGGGACCTCCAGTGGTTCCTCCTCCCCTTTCAGAAAGCGGGCAGGGGGTCCTCCAGGGCTAAGGTGTTGGTCCCGTCGGGGGTTTTAAATTCACTGCTATGGTGGCTATCCCCAGCCTTGAAGAAAGGGGAGACGTTTTTCGAGCCCCCTAGGTTAGTTGTTTATATGGATGCTAGTCACTTTGGTTGGGGAGCCCACCTTCACTCAGAGGTGGTGCAAGGTCAGTGGTCTAGCAGTGACAAGGCACACAGCATCAATTGGCTGGAACTGAGGGCAATATACCTCGCCCTTCGACAACTTTCTGACTTTGTTCATCGCTCCCATGTGCTGATCCTCGCAGATAATGTCACGGCCAAGGCACACATCAATCGCCAAGGGGGAACACGTTCTACATATCTCATGTTAGAAGCCAAATGACTGGGTCTGTGGGCAGAGCGGCACTTGCTCTCTTTGCAAGCGGATCACATTTCAGGGGTATCCAATACCCAGGCGGATTGGCTCAGTCGTCACACTCTCGACCCTACTTTTTGGTCTAATAATGTTATTTCATGTTTCAGAAGTTTGATCCTTTCATTTATTAATGTGTCCTGTGAGTTTTTCTGTCCCTTTATCTCTTCTTGTCTCAAATTTGTTGTCAATTCCATTCTCCTAGTTTTTTCTTCTTTACCTATCCTAATCATATATTTTATTACTGTGTCCCTAATTATCACTTTCATCATATCCCATAGATTTTGAGAAGAGGTTTCCTTTTTTTTATTTTCTGAGAAGAAATAATAGAGTTCCTTTTGAAGGAGTTCAGTAAATTTGTTGTCTTTCATTAAATTTACACTCATAGACAATCTCGCTCTTTTACCAGGGATTGCCCATTTTAGAACCAAAGGGTGGTGGTCAGCCCAGACATTCGCACCGATCTCTAATGTTTGAATTTGCTTTCCAGTTTCAGAAGTTGCCCAAAACAGGTCAATTCTTGACCAATATTTATGCCTGGGGAGTAAAAGATAAAAATATTTTTATGTCGGGTGGAGATTTTGCCAGGCATGTTTAAGACCAAATTGGTCCTTCAAATCTTCCCAGATTTTAGGGAGTGTTTTCTTGTGATTTTTCTCATATTTGGTATTATCAATTCCTGGTCCATAGTCTAATTTAGCATCTACAATAGCGTTGAATTCCCCATCTATATATATATATATATGTTCATAATTTAAATTGTTAAGTTTGTTATGTAGATTCTTGTAGAATATGGCCTGATTTGTATTTGGGGCATAAATATTGGCTAGTAAACCTACGGTTTGTCCAATTATAATTTCTAATAGAAGTACTCTATCTTCGTCATCTGCGAATAGTTGTTTTTTAATTAAGTAGCTTTTATCATAGACCACCACTCCTTTTTTGGGGGGGGTCAGCCAAGGAAGCATATAATTTTCCCAGTTTGGGGGAGGACAGTATTCTCTGGTTCTTTTTATGGATATGGACCTTCTGGAGACAAATTAGATCATATTTTTCTTTTTCCAATTTGGACCAATTTTTTTTTCGTTTTGACGGGACGTTCAGTCCGTTAATGTTTACAGATAACAGGTGGATTCCCTCTTTCATGAAGTTATCTGTTTGTATTCTTTTGTTTTCTTGTTCTTGTCTCAATTTGTTTTTTTTTTTGGTTCCTTTCCTTTGGTTGGGTTCTCTTTGTCTGTTTGTCTTGTGCCATGATTGTTAGGATTTTGCTCTTCGTCGCTTTTAGTTTCAGGTTCTTCATTCTCTTCAGATTCATCTGGTGTCTGATATGCTTCTAAAAATTCTTGGACTTCATGAGGTGAATTTAATTTAACTCTTTGGTTTTGCCATGTGAAGGCAAGACCCTCTGGGAGGCACCATTTGTATCTAACTCCTATTTTTTGTAATAGTGTAGTTAGGGCCTCATATTTCCTCCTATTTTCTCTAACTACCTTGGGAATTTGTGGTAAAATTCTAATAGTATTGCCTTTATAAGAATAAGATTGCATTCTAGTAGTTCTTAAAATTTCTTCACGAATTGTTTTTTTAGTAACCCTTACGTGGATTTCTCTTGGGAGGTTGTGATATCGAGCATAGGATGTGTAGACCCAGAAGACTTTATCAATGCATCTCACTATCTCAGTATTTTCTATCTTTAAGATATCTGTGAAGATCTCAGTTACAATCTCTCTCAAGTTTTCTTGTTTTTCTTCGGTAACATTCTGTATCTCAGGAAAAAATCCTGAGCGGTCTATTTCCAGGAATAATAACTCCTTTTCCAATTTCTTTTTTTCTGTATAAAGTCTTGCTTCTGCACATTCCATCTTCCCCTCTGTTTTACTTAGTTTCTCCTCTACTATTGTAAGTCAGACTTCTTGGGAGATCACCATTGTCTGCAATTCCTCTAATTTACCATGAAATTGCCTCATTTCCATTGTGATATTATCAACTTTGGAATCTAGATTTTCCAAGGTTTTGGAGGTCGTTTTCTGGTTCTTAGTAATGGTATTGTGAATGCTCTGGAGCATCTCTTGTAGACCTTTTGGTATGTCTGTCACTTTACTGGCCTTGGAGATGTCCTCTGTTGATCTTTGTATGCCTGCTGGTGAAAAAAATCCAGTTGGTGTAATTTTTTTTTTGTGGCCATACTTGACATTGCCATTCTCTTCCAAAGTCGTAGGAGTAACTGTCCCCAAGAAGTCTTCTGGAAAATCACTTTTAGACTAAATAGTATGTATTTATCAATGGATTATGGTTTATAATTATAGTTTATATTGTCTTACTAAGTGTCTCAATATTTTCCTTAATGTTTAATATTAAATGATAATATACTAGGTTACTATAATAATATTATCTAATGCCAATACTACTATCTAATGATATAATTATTATATTAACAAATATTTAATTATAAAATGATTATAGGGAGAGATCTAATTTATTAGTAGTTAGTGTATATGGAAAGAGAGAGGAAAAGACAAAAGGCCGAAAGTATTAATATATTAGTATATTGCTCTATTGATATCTTCAATCACTCAATCAACTGTCTATAATTATATAAGAGTTGTAAGGCAGTATAAAACTCAATACAGGTTACCACAAGTACAAAAAATGAATTATGATGAGTTGAATTAATCAATCAGGTAAATTAATCAATTTTTTCCCAATTCCTTGCTTTTGTTAATAGTCCATTAATATCTAGATTTCGCAATTTAAATATATATAAAGTCACTTTATAGTTGAAGTTGATTGATGTAAATTTAAAGGATTTTCTTCTTTAATTTCTTCTGTTTAACACAACGAGGGTAAAGTCCAGTCATATACGAATTCCAATACTTGGAGATTTTTAAGAAAAGATTGGACAGGCATTTGTGTGAAATGGTAGGGTTTGCTACTTGAGCAGGGGGTTGACTAGAAGACCTCCAAGGTCCCTTCCGACTCTGTTATGCTATTATTCTGCTTATCTTCAAGTAATATCTCTGTGTTGCTTCATGCTTCTTGCTTTGGTCTCCCCTTTGGCTTTTCAGGTTTCTTTGCTACATTTCTTTTCTTTAGTCATTTCTTCTAGACTTCCTCTCTCTGGATCAAGCCTTTTTGCATGAATAGTTCCTGGATCTGCATATTCCTTGTTCACAAGTCTACATCTTGTCTACCTCACGACTTGATACCTTTTGTAGCTTTTCTGAATTTTATTTTTTTTCCTCTTACCTCTTCAGAGTAACCTCTTCCCCACCTTCTCTTGGAAGGAGCCCCTTTCTTTCCTTGCAGACTCCATTTTTTTCTGCTAAGAAGCCTTTACCTTATCATGGGACCTATAGCTTATTTCTGCCATTTATATTTTTATTTGTTGAATTTAGTTCAATTCAATTGAAGGTGAATTAGGTCAGCAACATTCATCCATATAAACCTAGTGAACAAGGATCCCAGCTACTTGAGAACAGTCAGATCTTTAAGGCTTTCTGGAACATCATCAGTATGGGATACCATCTTTATATTCTCTTTCCTATATCTTGTTAATTAGTAATCTTGGGGACCCAAATGTCTAGCACACATGCATCTCATGACAAATTCTACCGATTTGTTACAGCTCAAATCATTTCCCCAACTTTCGTCCAATTCTGGCTTATAGGTAGGTAGGCCACTTGAGGGGAAGTGATGGGCTCAAGAAGTCTGTAAAATGAGAATGAAAGTGATGTTTTTCACTGAATGAATGAAAGTACCTTGTACTAAAAAGTACAGTAAAAATGAGAATTAATAAGAAAGTATACACAGGGAGATTTCATAAACCATTGTTAGATTTCCTGAAAATAAAACTAGGTCTTATATTTTGGGGTGCTGCAAAATAAGCACTAGGGCTTATTTTTGGGGAATGACTTTCTTTTACATACAGGAGGCAGCAAATGTAGGGGCCAATGGAAGTGGGAGTGCTGTTACTGCCGGCCCCACCTTCTCTGTCCCACTGTCTGCTTGCCTGTGGCCACAATGGGCCTAGCTCTCAGCGCAATCCAGCCTCCGCCTACCCTGCCTGTTAGCCCTGCTGCTGCTGGACACTTCTCAGCCATGGCACCATACTGGCTGTGGAGCGGCTGCCATGCTGCTGTTGGCCTTGTGGGAGCTCTTTGCCCTCCTGACCATACTGTTCTCAGTCGCCCTCCTAGGCTGCTGCTACTGTTCTTGCAGTGCCTGTAGGCCAAACTCTTGGTATGTCCCATCCTCTGTCCACCTTGCCTGTTGACCCTGCTGCTCCTGGGACACTTCTCAGCCACAACAAGCTCCATACTGGCCATGGAGTGGTTGCCCATGCTGCTTCTGGCCTTGTGGGTGCTTTTTGCCCTCCTGCCTGTGCTGCTCTCAGCCACCCTGCTGAGCTGCTCCTGCCTGGCATGGGGAAAGTTGGCCCAGATCTACAACCTTAGGAGAATATGGCTAGCCTGTACCACCCATCATGTGGCTGGGGTGCATGTGTGTGACTGTCATCAGAAAAGAAGCTCCAAGTGTCCACCACCTTTCATCCCGAGTTGAAAGAACTGCACAGTGAATTAATTAGGGCATCTTTTGGAAACTTCACAGCTAGTCAGGTTGCTGCACAAACACCTTCATTGGTTTCTTCCCTTCAGTGGTCACGCCACTCCTTTCTGGGAGAAAATGTGGGAGCCAGCCAAAAATCCCCACCTTTGGCACATTTGCATCAACATGCCCTGGCTGCCTTCAGTGTCTACTGCACCTGCTGTCTTGCCCCACTCAGAGTCTGAATCTACAGCAGATGATGAGCTGGAACAAGAACTGACAGCGAGTGAGAGGGCAGCTCCTTTGGCCTTTATCCTGCTTCTAATTTTCTACTTTTAAAGGTGAAAGAATATATAAGATAATCAGCTCCCTTTGACTCGATACTAATGAGTAGGCAACATTCATTCTACACCTACAAAGATGTAGAAGTAGCAGGATCTTGACTATATAAAGATAGTCTTAATTTTAAGGGATATTAAAACTTAAATATTCATTTTAGGTATCAACCAACTCAGGTGTAAGGATTGCCTCTCCTCCCAACTTAAGAAAGTAAAACCTCTTGAAATGTAGTATTTCAAATGTAGTATTTCACCCTTTATTAAGCAGAAGTGACAGCAATGGATTCAAAGCAACGTCTGAATACCCTTAGGCAAGACAAGTAGGATTAAAGCAATAGATACCCCTTTAGCCCAATATGCAGGTAGATTTTGGCAGATTTTAGCCAATATGCAGGTGTGAAAAGGTTTCCTTTTGCAACTGCCTTGAGAGACCAGATAAGGATGGGTTCCCATCGTATTCTCCTCTTATCCTTTCAAGTGAAACAGTCCACATGGCCATCATACACATTCCCCAAAGTTGAGAAGATCTCAGGTCGCTTTGGTGCCAGGATATAAGTTGTAAAATAACTGCTGATACAGGCAATGCTGATGAATCGAATCCAAGGCCCCCCCTCCTCCCAATTGAATGGCAGTATCACTTATAGGGATCTGACACAGGTTCCCGTGGAATCTCTTGACCCCAGCCACAGCAACCAGCGCTTTCCTGTCCAGCTGGCTATAATTCCGCTCGGCCAGGGACAAAGTTCAGGAATAAAAGGCAATCGGTGCCTCAGAGCCGTTGGGCAGTCAATGGCTCAGAACAGCCCACACACCAAAGAGGAAAGCATCACATACAAAGCACCAATGGCAATGTAGAATTATACTGAATAAGAAAACTATCTTTGGAAAGGAGGCGCTTTACTGCAGCAAATGCAGTGGCCTCCTTCCGCCCCAAATCCAACTGCTATCTTTCACCAGCAGACAGTGAAGGGGCTCAGCCACTGTAGCCTTGACCTTTAAGAAAATACTATAGAAGTTCAACAACCCCAGAAAGGCCTGCAAATCTGTCCTGTTCTTCGGAATGAGGGCACTCCTAATTGCCCTGACCTTACTCTTTGTTGGGTGGATCCCTCGACCATCGATGCAATACCCCAAAAACTTGACTTCCTGGACTCCGATGTGGCATTTATCTTTCTTAACCTGGAGCCCAGCATTCCTAAATTTTGTGAGGTCTTTCCTCAATTGAAGGCATAATTCATCCTCTGATTCAGCAGAGATTGGAATGTCATCAAAATAGGGTAGCACCCCAGGAATATTACTCAGTAGATGTTCCATAATGCTCTGGAAAACCCCAGGGGCAATACTAACCCCAAATTGCAACCTAGTACACTTGAAGGCACCCCGGTGCGTGACTATGGTCTGTGCTTCAGCAGTGGCATTGTCCACCAGCAGCTGCTGATATGCTTGTGCAGGGTCCAACTTGGGAAATATTTTCCCTGAACCCAGTGAGTGTAGTAAGTGCTATACTATGGGTGCTGGGTGGTCACTTTGTTGTAGGGCCTTGTTAAGAGTACAGTTATAATCAGCGCAAATGTGCACTGACCCATCCCCTTTTACTGGGGTCACAATGGGTGTCTCCCACTCTTCCATGGGTAGAAGAATGCCCTGCCTAATCAGCTTGTCTAGCTCAGCGTTGATTTTGGGCTTTAGTGCAAAAGGGACGCGATGTGGCTTCAGGCGAATTGGAGCCACCTTGGGGTCAAGGCTGAAAGAAATGGAGGTGCCGACATACTTGCCGAGCTCCAGCCAAAACCCGTCCTAAAATTTGCTGATCAGGTTGTTGGCGCACGAGCTGGCGACTGTTGATGCCCGTGATTCCAATGCCCAGGGCGTCGAACCAGTCCAGGCCGAGCAGGTCCGGTAGTCCCCCTTTGACTATGGTCACCGACAGCTGTCCATGGAACACATTGTACACCATAGTGAGAATTGCGCAGCCTAGCATGGGGGCTGATTCGATTTCCCTGATAGTCAGTGAGCTTCAGGTTTTGGCGGGAAAGTTATTTCCACCGCAGATTCCGCATGGCTCGCTGGAGGGTGTGCCAGGACAGAATGGTCACAGAGGATCCCGTGTTGACCTCCTTTTCACACAGGGATCCCTCAATGCTAAGAGTGACTTTCAGCTTCTTTCTGTAGGCTAGATTAGCCTTGGCAACCCTTATTCGGTTGTTGTCAGGAGCCTCGGTGTCTTGTCTGTACTGGCGTGGTTTCCAGGCCCCCTTCATTTTCAGCCTGGGCCATTCCGTTCAGGGACACTCTGGTGCTGATTGGCTTTTGCCGGGCAAGCTGGCCCTACAGACTCTTGCCAAATGTCCTCTTTTGCCGCAGTGGCGACAAAAGTGGCATCTCTAAAATGGCAGGACACCCGAGGGTGCCGGTCTCCACATCTTGCACATGGTGTCTGGCATGGAACTTGATCCCCGGTTTTCTGCAGTTCTGTCTGGTAGACCTCTTCCTCACTGCTCCCTGTCTCCTCATCCACCTGGTAGCTCTTGTGCTTGGTGGGCGATGCCTTGGTGGTCGCGGGTGCAGTGACAAATTTCTGGAGTGACTCAGCTGCTTTAGTCGACAATTCGGAGGCCCGAGCCTCATCGAGGGCACTCTGTAGAGTTAAGTTTGTTTTCGCCAACAAGCGACATTGCAGGGGACAATCTTTCACCCTGCAGTTAGCTGATCTAATAAAATATTGTCTAAGTCCCGGAACTTGCAGTGTGCTGCAGCCTTTCTAAGTGCGGCCATATATTGGCTGATGGACTTGCTGTCCTGTTGTACGTGGTGTCTAAATTCATACCGCTGTATGACTTTAGAGGGAGCCGGGACAAAATGCGCCTTCAGATGGTCCATGATACCAACTTAACCAGGTTCGGCTCCGATAGTGACTCAGCAATGTTGAACATGTCGTGGCCGCAGTGACTAAGAAATAATGCCATTTTCGGTTGTCCAACAGGTTCAGGAGGCCTCCAAGAAACACTCGAACTTGGTCATGTAGGAATCCCAGGTTTCTCTTGCTGGGATGAAGGGCTTTGGCGGGGAGAACGTGGATGTTCTTGCTGCCATTTCACTGTTTGGCGTTGGTGCGCAGAATTGTTGCCTCTTCCGATCACCAGGCTGGGTTGCTTGCAGTCAGCTCTTTTATTCAGTTTTCGATTCCACCTTCATCGCCAGTGTTAGATAGGGCAAATGAAGACTCAGAGAGTGACTTTCCAACAACAGCTCTTTATTCACAATGATCAGCAACCAGCAAACACTTGCTGGCACAGCTTACTTATATAGATATTTCAACCAATCAGTGGTTAGCATTTTTCCATCCAAATGGAGGACCTTGGTGGAAACCTCCTAGACAATGATTGACAGTCCCAATATCTAACAGAAAATGCTACCTCTCACTGGCCCTGCCCCATTTTTCATTGCCTCCTGAATTCCAGCTGATTGGCTGGGTCTTCTCTTGTTGCCCTGCACACAGAGTTGGAAAGCACGTTAGTGGGGTGGGGAGGGAATGGAGATTTTACAATATACTTCCCTTCCCATGGAGTGGGGTGGGGTGGAAATGGAGATTTTACAGTATCCTTCCCCCTGAAATGGGATGGAAATGGAGATTTTACAGTATCCTTCCCCTGAAGTGGGGTGGAAATGGAGATTTTACAGTATCCTTCCCCTGAAGTGGGGTGGAAATGGAGATTTTACAGTATCCATTCCCTGCCATGCCCACCAAGCCACGCCCACCAAGTCATGCCCACCAAGCCATGCCCACAGAACTGGTAGTAAAAAAATATGAATCCCACCACTGATAGAAAGGGGAGAAAAAGTTAGATTGCATAGTCAGAATATAGAAGTAAATGGACTAAAAGATTTAAAAGAAAAATATGGGCGGCAAGCCAAAAAGAAAATTTATTTATTTATTTATTTGTCGCATTTATATGCCGCCCCCTCTCCTGAAGGACTCGGGGTGGCTCACAGATAAAAAAACATAACAATAGATTAAAAAGAATTAAAATAAATGCGATAATTACACTACCCCAGTAAAACCACAGCAAT
>JANHFM010017454.1:0-11521 GCA_032468115.1 Grayia smithii | reverse complement strand
TTGGAGGGGTTGAGTTTCAGCCTGTTTCTACTCATCCAGGCCCGCACCGCCTCCAGGCAGCGGGACATCACGGAAAGATGAGACTGGCCCCAACCTTGTTAGCCAAAACATGGTTTTGTCAGTGAGTTTAGGGATTCCATGGTAGAGTGGAGTAGGTTGGATCGCGATGTAATAATTAACTGATGCACTCTCTTCATGGTAGCCACTTTCAATATGTAACTTTTGCACCTTTTGGCTCAGATCTTGCTTTTCTTTCTCTGCTATCATTTCAAACTCAGTAACTCAAACTCTACTTCAGTGGAGTCGGGGGTTTTGAATGGAGGCAAGCCTGACATTAATCAAGATCTGCTTTATCAGCCAACCCAGAGACCTAGTCTACTGAGGAGGCTGAGCACACAATGTCAACCCACAGGAGCAACCAGGAAGACTGGGGAGTCGTGGGGTCGACCTCAGCCACACCAGCCAAGAGGAGACAGAGTGGTGGAGGACTTACAGCTCGAGGAGAAACCGGTCTGAGCTAAATGGTCGCTGGGCATAGGATGCATGGAAGACCTGGAGAAGCACCCCCCAGGGGCAACTGGTACACAAGATGTGTGATTAGCCCCAAGGTAGTAGAGAGACTGAGATCGCTGAGGGTGCCCATAGCATTTTGCCAGCTGGATGGGTCGGTAGCTGGGGAGACCCAGCTCACTTTGTAACTGAACCAGTGAAGATGTAGATGGGGGATCACCAAGAGACACTGAGTTTAATTGTAGCCCCTGGAATGGAGCAACTCCTCTTGCTTGGATTACACTGGCTCCAGAAATGGAACCCCCATGTGAACTGGAGGAAGGGGCTTTTATGAATAGTTCCATACAGCCGGGAAGAAGGGGAGGCAAAACTCCACCCAGAGCCAAGGTCATGAGGGAGCTAGGAGCTGCAGCAAGTGAGCGCCTTGATGGTGAGGATAAAATCCCAAAAGTATACTGGGACCTCAGGGAGGCATTCAGTGAGAGGTGCTCAGATGTGGTCCCACCCCATTACCTCACAGACTGCAGCATAGAAATCCTCCCAGGGATGAGACTCCCTAAACCAAAGATCTACTTGATGACCCCGTGAGAGCTGGAGGAACTGTGAGCCTTTATTGACAAAAATCTAAAGCGGGGCTTCATCCAACCAGCTAGGATGTGGGTGGCCGCCCCAGTGTGGTTTCATGAAAAAAAGGATGCTTCTCTTTGCTTAGGTGTGGATTATAAAGGTCTCAACGTGGTGTGTGTGTTTACCTGCTAACCCAATGAAGGACATGTTGGCTCATCTGGCCAAAGGAAATTTTTTTTACTAAACTGGACTTGAGAAAAGCTTATTACAGTCTGCATTAAGGAAGGAGACAAATGGGAAATTGCTTTCAATTGCCCATTGGGTTGCTTCCAGTTCAGGGTGCTCCCGTTTGAATTACAAGGAGTACCTACTGTGTTCATGCAATTGATCAATGAGGTGCTGCATGAGCATTTGTACAAGGGGGTCCTGGTTTACCTAGATGACAATCTTATCTACACTGAAACTATTGAAGAACATATGAAGTTATGCGCTCCGTCCTGAAAAAACTCAGGGCTGCTGAACTGTATGCCAAATTGTTAAAGTACGAATTTCATCAGGATAAAATTGACTATTTGGGTTACTGCATATCACATGAGGGGATAGAAATGGACCCTGAGAAGGTGCTGGCAGTAATGGAGTTGGCGCCCCCCTGCCGCACCAGAAGGCAGTTGCAAAGCTTTCTGGGTTTTGCGAACCTTTATCAACAATTCACCCCTGCCTTTGCTAAAATTGCATTACCCATTACCAACCTCCTAAAGACAAAGGGAGAAGTTAAGCCAAAGCCTAGCTCTCCCCTCGAGTGGACAATGGAATGCCAAGCAGCCTTTGAGAAACTTAAGCAGCTGTTTGCAGATGAACCTGTCCTTAAACATCCTCACATGGATGTCCCCCTTGTAGTCCAGGCTGACACCAGTGACATAGCTGGGGGGCCGTGCTATTACAGACAAATGCCATTGGGGCCTTACAACCCTGTGCTTACACCGCCAGGAAATTAACTGAAACTGAAAGGAGATGGGAGAAGAAAGCATTTGCCCTATTAACTTGGAGGCATTTCCTCGAAGGAGCAAAACACCCTTTTGAGGTGTGGACTGACCATAAAAACCTAGAAGCTCTAAAAACACTCCGAAAACTCACCCAAGCAAATTCGTTGGGTGCAACATTTAACCTTTTTAATTTTTCTTTGTGCTACCTTCCTGGGGGGGAAGAACTTAATGGCAGATGATTTATCTAGATTGCTCTAGTACAATAGTGTTTGGCTAGAAGAAATCTGCCCAGTTATCTCCTCCAAGCAACTGGCTGCCCCAGTGGTCACTAGAGTGGTCTCCTACACTAGGAGAAAGCGGACCTCTACCTTCTCAGTGACTTAAGCGAGGAGCTGAAAGAAGCGCTGAAAAGTGATGACTGGTTCCTGTCTCACTCAAACAAGTGCAAAATGTGAAGTGGCCTAGCATGGATTGGCACTAAACTATAAGTGCCAGCCAGTCTTAGGGGGACTGTGCTGCAACGGGCCCATGATTCGAAAGCTGCTGGACACTTTGGCTTCGTGAAAACTTTATACCTAGTGAAGTGGCAGTTCTGGTGGCCCTCATTGAAAAAGGATATAGAAACCTATGTGGCCAGTTGTCCTGTGTCTGTTTCTGCTAAGAGCCCCCCCCCCCAGGAAGCCTGCTGGACTCCTCCAGAGTGTTGCCAGTCCTAGTGCCCCATGGAAGGAAATATCCATGGATTTTTTTTTAAAATCCCATTTATATCCTGCCCTTCTCCGGAGACTCAGGGCGGCTTACAGTTAAGCACAAGCAAATGTGCTTAGCAAATCCCTTCATTCTTTGTATATGCTTGCTTATTAGGGCTTTTGCCCCTCAAAGTGGCATTTTTACAAAGTCAGTTCATTGCCCCCAACAATCTGGGTCCTCAGTTTATCTACCCCGAAAGGATGAAAGGATGAGTAAACCTTGAGCCTGGTGAGAATCGAACCAGCACTAATTGCAAGCAGCTGGACTTTAAGTGGAGACAGTGAGCCAGTGCATTAGCAATCTGCGCCACCAAGGACTCTTTCAATGTTGAAAATGTTGTAGTTCAATGTTGAACTACCTTAGAGCAGGGGGAACACAGTCATTTGGGTGATCACGGACTTATTTTCCAAGCAGGTGCACTTTGTACCCTGCTCCAAGATCCCTTCCACAAAAACGCTCGCCAAACTGTTTATCCAACATATGTATAGGTTACACAGGGTTCCTGACCGCATCACTTTGGATAGGGGGGTACAATTCACCTCCCACTTCTGGGGGGATTTCAGAAGTTGTTAGGCTCCGCCCAGGGTCTAAACTCCACCGACCACCCTCAAACTAATGGAGCCTGTGAATGTATGAACTTGGTTCTGGAACAGTACCTCAGGTGCTATGTAAACTACCACCAGGACAATTGGGCTGACTTGTTGCCTTTTGTGGAGGCCGCTTACAATAACTCGATCCACAGTAGCACTGGCTTCACCCTGTTTAAAGTTGCTTTTGGTCAGGATTTCATTCCAGAACTGCCCCAGGGGAAATCCCAGATTCCTTCCTTAGTGGAATGGATTGAACAGCTTCAATGTATTTGCCCCGTCACCTGTAAGGCACTAGATGAGGCACATCAAGCCCATAAAAGACAGGCTGTCAAGAAAAGAACTATAAAGAAAGGGTTCCAAGTAGGAGACAGGTTCTTCCTATCTACAAAGTACTTACAGATCACCCAGAAATCAAAGAAACTGGGTCCAAAAACTGGGCCCTTGCCCTATTGTTAGGATTGTAAATCCGGTCATGGTACAGTTAGAGCTACCAAAACTCTTAGAGGGATCAACCTTGTGCTTCATGGTAATTTGTTGAAATCTGAGCATGTATCTCTTCTTCAACCAGACCAACCTGCCCCTCCAATTCCCCTCCTCATCAAAGATGAACAACACTTTGAGGTCAAAGAGATCCTGGATTCGAGGAAGCATAGGGGGAAAGTACAGTATTTTGTGGCTTGGAAATATTTCCCTCCTTCACAGTCTGAATTGGTGAACACTCAGGATATCCAGGGCCTTAAACTCCTACAACTGTTTCACACTAAATACCCTGAAAAACCTTAATGTTATTTTACTCCGCTGTATGGTAAATTGCTTCTATCCTGTCTATTTTGTCTTATGTTTTTTTTGCTTAGGGATAGCGCCTCTACTGTAGGAGGGCCAAATGTCAGCTGGATCTCCATCATGGGCATGAGGATGGAGTAGGTAGGTAGGTAGATAGGTAGATAGATAGATAGATAGATAAATAGATAGATAGATAGATAGATAACGTGAAGGTGCAAAAAATCTGCACTTGGTGTAATAAAATAAATGTCTTGTTTGCTTTCGAATGCTGCACACAGTAGATAAATCAAAATTTTCTTATACTGCTGCTATCTCTTGGGTTCGACCTAATTTTATGAACCATGTAAATGGAAACAGTCTTTGTTTTTTTGTGGAGGGAGTTGCTTGCACCTAGAATGTCTCAATTGATAAAAATCAGTGCATTTTTGCTTCCTGGGGTATTTTATGTATGAGAAGACTGAAAGAAGTCCACTTTGTGTTTAATGTAATGTAATTTAATATAAAACCATTCTTACAAATAGTTTCCTTGTCTTTTTGTTTAGGCAAGTTTTCTTGTCTTTTTTTCACCCAATGCTATTTTAGAAGTAATGAATGCCATTAATTTTAGAACTATCAGTTCAAAATGGCATTACTGGTTTGGCTGTTATGTTTTTTTGAATGTCAAGTATCAAGTGAATTGATTTTAAAATAACAATAAGCATTTTGCTCAGCTGCTGAGTATCTTCGTACATACATTAATGAGGAAGGAGAACAGTGGTGGGTTGCTCCCGGTTCGGCCTGGTTCACGCGATCAGGTAGCAGTGATGGTGTGATGTCACTGAACCGGTTCTCCGCAGCTGGGAGCTGGGCCCACCCGTGCGCCGTTACTTTTTTTCTTTTTTTCAGTTTTTCTGCTCTGCGCATGTGCAGAGCGCTTGTTTTTAGTTTTTTTTCTGTTAGTTTCTGCGCATGTGCGGAGCGCGCATTCGACGTGCGCACGTGCTAGCAAAGCGAGCGCACGCGGGGAACGAGCAAAGCGTGTCCATGAAGAGAACCGGTAGTAAAGGTAAGTAGACCCCACCCCTGAAGGAGAAGCTGATATATCTGTCTTATATGAAACCAACGTAATGTGGCCTTGGCAGCAAATTCTGTATACTGCAATGTGGCAAATACATCAAGCTGTTGATCAGATGGGAGACAGATTTAGAAATACAAACTAAAAATACCCTATAGGTCAATGTTTATTTCTAACTAAGTCTGCTAAAGGTAAATGTAACTGAAACAGTATTGATTGATAAACATATGTACAGACATACATAGAAGAACTGTTTACACTTTATAAGGCTTTTTTCATGACTGGATTCATACTTTTGTGTTTATAATTCTTGTTTTAGTTCTCCTTATCTGCTTCTCTTACAGGACTGAGATTTCCTCCTTGGGAACATCAAAACATATTATGCTGCCAGAATTCATTGGCACTAACTGTCTTGAATTAAAGCCTAATGCTATTACAAGACCAGCAACAGCTGCAACAGTAATACATCTGCAAGTCATTTGAAAGTAGGACAGAAACTATCCATTGCAAAGAATTGTATAAGTGCACAACCATTAGTAGTACCCCAGTAACCATGAAATAGATTCTTCTGCCCTTCCTCTTTCATTATATGCAGTTGAAATATCTAATATCCCATTTTTAATATATTATTAAACATCTTAAACATCTATTATTAAACATTGCTATAATTACAAATTTTGGATATTGGCCACACATTTGGGATCACTGGATGAAATTAATTTGGTGCCTTTGCTGTTTGTGAAGATGAGACTAGTGGAATGTGTTTATTATTCTAGAAATGCCCTCTACATAGTTAAATTAGGTTCCATAGGGTCTTCCCAAGTCTTTGGGGCAAAACTATGGACTGCCATAGGGAGCAGAAATCTGCTCATGGAATGCTGAGTTTTTGTTCATATTCAAATGGACGTTAAGGTTTCTATGAAAGAACTCATACATAATGCTTTCCTACACTAGTCCCTGCCCAAGCCTACTCTTCAGTCAGGGATATAAAATTGTCACTTTTCCAAGTACTCCCTTTTGGTGTCATATTCAACTTTTCTGTAAGACAATCAAGAATATGCAGAGTGAAATCAGTTTTGTTTTATAAAATACAAAAATATTATTTCCAGTATTCAGTCTAGCAATAGGGTACTATTCTATTGCTCACAATTTAGCAATTAACGTGATTTCTATGCAATGTCAAAAGCTTCTGTGCTTTTCATTTTGGGGAACATATTTTTGGGGATAGTTTATCTTCTCTTATATGAATAATATGTAAGATTTGTATGTGACTATTAGGATTGTGCAAATATTTTAAGATTAGTTATGAGGACTTTTCAACTGATTACCCTTTCTAGTTGAATTAACATTTCGGACAACCAATTCACTATACCAGATTTGGTGCTTCCAGATTTGCAGATTCACAAACATGCTATGCTTACACAAACACACTTTTTGCATAATCAAACTTATTGACAATTGAAATTGGATCTTGAGTTTCAGTGTAGTCCTTGCCATTTCTTATATAGAATGTGTGGAGATTAAATGAAATATGATGGTGAAAAGAGTGAGGTTGTGCATGGGTGCTTTTCATCCTGGAGTTACTTTGCAGCTGTTCCTTCTGTCAAAAGGGTTCCAACACAGAGAGCAACTCTTGCTGGACAAAAGGTTGGTGATGAGTAGTTTAAGGGTCAGAAGCACAGGGAGAGGAAAAGTTCTGCATGATCCAAACTGGAATGCTGTGTGTCAACTTGCCATCTAATTTGGCATCCAATTTAAGGAAATCATATTACAAGTCATGTAATCTTCCAGTCCTGTTTGAAAAGGCAGCGAGTATACAACCGTGAACTCCACAACCTTCACTGGACTTCAGACATTATTTGGTTTCCATTATATCAAAGTATGCAGCTCTGTGAAACAGTAACAAATACCTAATAGATCTATGTGACTTAGAGAAGTTTTTCATTAATGTATCTTGGCTCGCAGAAAGACTATATTCTAGTAATAGAGCAAACATTTTGAATGCCATGGGGCCCAGATTCAATTCTTATTCCCAGTCAAGGCTCTACTCCTGTCTAGATCCCTATAAAGTTGCTGCCAATAATGTAAGCTACTCTGAACTAGATAAACCATATACTACACATTGTAAGGCATTACTGGTTTCTAGTCTGATGCCCTAACCACTATACCAAAGTGGTGCTTGAAGTTGACCCTAAAAAAAAAAAGCAGCTAGCCTCCATTTCGGTAACTTCATTGTCAGTCCTAAGGCTAGTGGTTGTACACATTGTAATTAGTATGGTCATCCTTATATTTCATCTTAGTCCCATTCTTTTTCACTGTGTACCTTGATTTTCATAACCAGATCTTGCACATTTTTTGCATTTTTAGCTATCAGAATAGTCACCAGATAGTTCAGGTTTTTATTCTTCGCCTAGTTTTATCTTTGTCTAGACTTGCTCCTCTCCTTCTCCCTTTCTAAAAATCTCCCTCAACATATATATTCAACATATTGTATACAATTCCAATACATATGGATAGTTCTTGAGAGTTTGTTCAATGGCTGTTCAAAGTTGCAACAGCACTGAAAAATGTAACTAATGACAGTTTTTCAGAGTTACAACTTTTGCAGCATTCCCATGGTCACATAATAAAAATTCAGATGCTTGGCAACTGCTTCATATTTATAACTTGCTGTGTCCTAAGGTCATGTGATTACCTTTTGCAACCTTAATGGCTTTTGATCCTTTACAGTATGCATTGTCAGCTGTGATACCTTCTATAGAGAGGTATATGCCTTTCTAAATCATGTCCAATCAATTTAATTTACCACAGGTAGACTCCATTCAAGGTGTAGAAACGTGTCAGCAATGATCAAGAGAAATGGGAGGCACCTGAGCTATATACCATATCAAGTGCTGTTGCAAAGGGTCTGAATACTTATGCCAATGTAAATTTCAGCCTTTTCTTTTTAATAAATTTACAGACATTCGGTTTTCACTTTGTCATTATGGAGTACTGAATGTAGATTAATGAGAAAAAAATAAATTTCAACAATGGTAAAATCAGGCTGCAGCATAACAAGATTGACAAAAGTGAAGAGGATCAGAATACTTTCTGAATGCACTGTATACTATAGCATAATGTGTTTTGTTTGTTTTTGCCTTAACCAGTTCTGATTTAACAAATCAGTTTGCTAAATATAAATTAAGGGATTGCTAAACATGTCTTTCTCACACAATTAGTGCTGCAATTTTAGTTGCACTTGTTCCAATAATATAGTCTTCTGTGACAAACAGCACATTGCAATTTTGGCATATATCCAATCACAGCATATTTTGGATGACTAATTGCTCATGCAAAGAAAGCGAAGCTGCCAAAAAGTAGTTCCGATTCTAAAATCTACAAGAGTTAAAATTATATACTGGTAGTTTCATGAGTTAGTAAGAATAATCAGTTATATTGATGTCAAAGGATTCTTAATTCATGCTCATAAATTTTACGTGAATATTGGAATACATGAAAAGTTTAGGCTTGTTTGTGATGTTAGCACAGCAACTGCTTCATGATGAATTCTATCCTTTTGATCATATTAACTGACTTCTTGGTGATTTCAGTGGGAGCTCCTGCTGCCATTCTCTATTATAGCTAATGTTCATGTGTTTTCAGGAATGTTTTTCAAGGAGATAAGACCTTTTAAATTTCGGATAAAAAAGAGGGACTGCTTTAAAAGGTTGTCTCTGGAGTGGAAAATCTTTGCCTCAGCTGTGGCTCATCCCATTTCTCCATTCTTTCTTTCTATTCCTTGCATAAAAAAAGCAAAGAACTCCCTTATAGCACATATCGGTAGTTCAAGCTTTAACAATAGAGCAGTGGTTCCCAACCCTTTTTTGGCCTAAGCATCTTGAAAATCCTGATGCCCCCCTCCTGTGACATATAATAATTCTTACTATTCAAAAAGTGAACTCCTACTCACAGGAAGAAGCCTAAAAGGCCATTAACTTGGTTTAAACAAGGTTCCAATTGCCCCCATTAAAAATCAAATTGCCCCCGTGGAGCGTGGGAACCACTGCAATAGAGGTATAACTTTTCCTCTCCTGATCATCGATGGTATCATTTCCCCCACCAGTGATGTCGGGAGCCACCCCCTTCTGATCAGCTATATAAATGCAAACTCTTTTTTGAAGACACAACCAGATATTACAGATTAGAACTTCTGAAAAGCTAAAGAAATTTCTATTTTATATAGTGTGTAGTACAGATCTAAAATACATTGCCACATTTGATTAAAAAAAAGGTTCAATTAAATTTAGATGTAGATTAACTAAATTCTTGATATATTCCTCAACACTTATTATTGAAAGCACCTAGAATAGTTTTGAATAAAAATAGACTGACATACAATCTAGAAAGATAAATCCAGAAGGAAAAGATTATGAGAAGGAAAAAAGAACAAGAAAATTCAGACATTCATTTTTAACAGTATGATTCTTATGATGGCCAGATTTCATGGAAATGACTTCCTCAGGTTGTCTACAATGGATCTACTACTCCAACTAGTTTCTTTCTTAATTATTTTAAAATTTGTATTCAGTTACTATGTTTTTTTTGAAAAAAAGGAAAAAAAGTTTTTGAAAAGACCCATGTTTAAGTTCTCTGTTTAGAGAACTTAAAAAGCATAATAATTTTTTTTTCAATATTTCTTTAATCAGTTGTAAATGAGTATATTATTTCAAAACTACAGTTCATTGTAAACATCCATGTTCTTCCTTCCTTTCCCCGTCCCAACAGCAATAATCATCACAGTATAAATATTGAGATTAGGAATTACAGTAATTTCTATCCAAGATGTTGAAGATCTACTCTTATTTAACATTTATTGAAAGTTAGACCAGCTTTGTTCAAAGAAACCCAAATTTCAGTTATGAGTTCATATATTGAATTATAACCCAAGTAAGGTTTCTAAGTTAAACATTTTGGGAGATATTTGCACTTTTTCAATACATAGTTATTTTGAGAAGGTATATTCCCAAATTTAATTATTTATTCCTCTGCAGAAGGAGCTATATATTTCCCAATAGCACAGAATATTCCTACAGCAGTTGCCAAATATGAGCTACTTTTGTATACTTTGTGTGAATGCAAAGGTTAGTAATATTTAGTAAAAACAGATTGAAAAAGAAATTCAACTTTTAGAAATGTTTTCATTCAATTATAAATAGTTTTCCAAAATTGTTGAGTTTCAATTCAGGAAGTGATGGGGAATGGCAGCAATTATTGTCAAATTCAATCTGAAAACATATAATAAATTTCCCTTCTTCATATTGAATTCATTCCAATTTCCATACATATTTCACATAGTTAATTTAGTTTCAATCTGTCTGAGTCCAGAAATTTTTCACTAAGATGTTGACATCCCAACAGATTCCCTGAACAAATATACAATAATATATGAATTTTCCATTTTTACCTTTATTTTTCCCTTTCAGATGGGCTGATAGTTGAGAATATTTTAATTTAATCCATGTAATCAGTTTTTAAATTAGTGTACAGAGAAATAGCCTTTGCTTGATCCAAATTTTAATCTTCTGTTTGTTCTTAGTCTTAATCCTTTTGTCTTGCCATAGCCAATTACTTAAACATTATCGGAGAATATTCAAATACTTTTGTCACCACCTATGAAGATCTAAATGAAATGCAGTAGTTTTCTTGAAAAACATTTGCCCAAGTGTTACGCTTCTTCTCCTTCTGAATATATTATTATTATTATTATTATTATTATTATTATTATTATTATTATTAATTTTATTTATATACCGCCCTCCTCTCGAAGGACTCGGGGCGGCTCACAAAACAATTAAAAACAAAGAGACAAATTATAATAATTTAAAATAAGATTAAAATTAATGTTAAAACATTTAAAACAAACAATTAAAAAAAACTGGTCATGTCAGCCTATCTGTTGGAAAAGCCACGTCTTCAGATCACGACGGAAGGAGCAGAGGTCGGGGCAGTCCGGAGGTCGGTGGGTAGTGCACTCGAGGGTCGGTGCACCCACAGAGAACGCCCTCACCCTGGGCGCCACCGGCCGACATTGCCTGGCTGATGGCACCCTGAGGAGTGCAGCCCTATGTGAGCGCAGAGGGCGGTGGGATAAGGGCAGAAGGTGATCCTGCAAGTACCCTGGGCCGATGCCATGTAAGGCTTTATAGGTAAGCATCAGCACCTTGAAGAGGATCCAGAGGACCACCGGTAACCAGTGCAGCTCACGCAGGAGAGGTGTCACACGGGAGTAACGGGAAGCTCCT
>JANHFM010017417.1:0-11524 GCA_032468115.1 Grayia smithii | reverse complement strand
GATGTTGGATAACCATTTGTCTGAAGTGGTGTATGGTTTCCTGCCTAAGCAGGGGGTTGGACTAGAAGACCTCCAAGGTCCCTTCCAACTCTGTTCTCTTCTCTTCTCTCCTCCTCCCTTCCCCTCCTTCCTAATTTCCTACCCTTCCCTACCCTACCCAATTTGATTCTACTGGTTAAGTTAGTCACAAGGTTGTGAAGTGAATTTGGCTTCCCCATCGTCTTTTCTCGTCAGAAGGTTGCAAAAGGGGATCACATGTCCCTGGAACAGTGCAACCGTCATAAGTACATGCCAGTTGCCAAACATCTGAATGTTGGGCTCAGTTGTGGTTGTGAGTCCAGGGAGCTCTGCCCCAGAGACGAGACAGCCCCCCCAGTCTCCTGACCTTCCAGAACAGCATGAAGGCTCAACTCTGCCAGCTGGTCTGGGGGTCCAAGGGTGCCCTGCAAGCCAGGGGGTGGTTGGTGGGCCGAAGGAACTTCCTCTGCCTTTCAACTCTGCAATTGTTCCTTTTCACTTTTTTTAAAAAAACCTGTTTGGGTTTTCTCAAAAATACTTTGTTTTCAACTGCAGCTTTTATATCATTGTAGTGTTTTACCTAAACTACATGGGCACGCCAGTGATGATAGGCAATACAGAAATTTGACAAAAAACTATAATATATACTGGTAGTCCTTGACTTACGACCACAACTGAGCCCAAAATTTGTATTGCTAAGCAAGACATTTGATAAATGGGTTTTGCCCCATTTTGTGATGTTTGCTGCCACAGTTGTTAAGGGAATCACTGCAGTTCCTGAATTAGTAACACATTTATGTGAATCGGGCTTCCCCTGTTGAATTTGCTTGTCAGAAGGTCGCAAAAGTGGAGCATGTGACTCCTGGGACACAGCAACCGTCACAAATGTGAGTCAGTTGCCAAACGTCTGAATTTTGATTGTATGACTGTGGAGATGCCATAATGGTCGTAAGTGTGAAAAACAGTCACACGTTATTTTTTTCAGTGCCATTGTAGGTTTGAGCCATCACTAAACGAAATCTTCTAAGCCAAGAACTGCATTTAATGTAATGTAATGTAAATAGAAGGAATTAAAAACCAAACAAGCTCAGTGGCAGACTTGGCCAATCAAAGAATAAAGTGGATCAGTCTTAATCTTGGTTAGGTTCTTTTGAGATCTAGCAGCTGGAGAGACATCATCGCATTGGGTCATTCCATACAGGCCTGGCTCTGCTCCCCATGAAATCAGAAATTTTACCAAGGGGCTTGTCAAGGGGACCCTCCATATCCCATCCCCTCCATATCCCACCCCCATTATCCCAGCCCCTTGGGTCATGGCATCAGCTGTCCCCCAAGGGGACATAATGCTCTGATGTCATGGCCCCTGGGGGAAGATATATAAAGGCAAAAGGGTGGAGTGAGGAGCTGTGGCAAGTTCAGGAGAGGAGAGTGTAGGAGTGTGGAGTTGCGTTGCATTGCGTTGTGTTGCGTTGAGAGTTATGTAGAAGAGGAGATTGGAGCAAAGGAGGAGGAAGAACGGAGGAGGAGGAGTGGAGGAGGAGGAAGTGTGGAATGGAGAAGGAAGAGCGGAGGAGGAGGAAGAGCGGAGGAGGAGGAAGAGCGGAGGAGGAGGAAGGGCGGAGTGGAGGAAGAGCAGAGGGGGAGGAGGAGGAGCAGAGTAGAGGAGGAGGAGGAAGAGCAGAGGACAAGTGGAGGAGGAGGAGAGAAGGAAAAGGAGTGGAGGAGGAGGAGGAGGGGAGAGTGGATGCTTGCAAAGTTTGGAATATTAGAATATCAGGTAAGACAGTATCTTGATTCTGCAGAATGGGGTGGAGTGGAATAGAATAGAATAGAATAGAATAGAATAGAATAGAATAGAATAGAATAGAATAGAATAGAACAGAATTCTTTATTGGCCAAATGTGATTAGACACACAAGGAATTTGTGTCCGGTGCATAAGCTTACAGTATACATACAAACAAACAACAATCATTAATCATAAGATTCAAATAACAAGTAATAAATCATAAAATAGGAGAAGAGAGTAGGAAAGATGGGAAGGATAGTAGCAATACTACTTGGGTAAATATTTTGAGGCCTCAGACGGTGCTGTGAGAATTAGGAGTTCAGCAGAGTGATGGCACGGAGGAAAAGCTATCTTTGTTTTGGCCCGCAATGCCCTATGGCAGCCTCCAGAGGGGAGAAATTGGAACAGTTTATGTCCAGGATATGAGGGGTCTGTAGTTATTTTCTCAGCCCTCTTTGTAGCTTGTGCATTGTACAGATCCTCAATGGAAGGCAGACTGGTTGAAATTGTTTTTTCTCTAATTCTAGATGATAATGGATGGATGGATGGATGGATGGATAATAGATATAGGGATATTAGATAGATAGATAGATAGATAGATAGATAGATAGATAGATAGACAGATAGACAGATAGACAGATAGACAGATGATACGTATATATATATATATATATATATATATATATATATATATAGAGAGAGAGAGAGAGAGAGAGATAGGATAAATAGAGGGGTAGGTAGGTAGATAGACCGACCGATCGACAGACAGAGAGATGGATGGATGGATGGGAGCACCAAGGACTCCTCCTTTCAACCTGGAGTTACAATCATTCTCCTTTATTGATAGGATCTGCTTCCAGATCTAGCAGTCACTCTTCACAGCAGGATGAGCTACATCATGAGAAAGTTGCGGTCCCTAAAGAAGATGGACAGCAATGAATCCAATCCACAGATCAGTCATGACCCACGACGGTGGGACAACTAGGAAGCCCATTTCTCTGGTTCCTGCCCCTCCAGTTCCCATCCCTCAGCCACTCAGAGAACCACGCAGGTCTTGTCTCTGCTTGTGAAGTCTTCCCCAGCTACAATGGACGCCAGGAAGAAGGTTCACTCCCCAGCGCTGGTGCTGCCCGATTTGTCACACAAAACAACTCTCAGGTCTCCCCTGGGGGCTCCTCAGGTGGAGATCAAGCATGGCACGAAAGAGCACCCTCCCTTGCCAAGGCTGTACGAGAGGGAAAGAGCTCAGAGGACCAACCTAGCCCAAGGGAGAAGACGTTCTCCAGACACCGTCCTGCCTTTCCATCCAGGTATATACGCTAGAGGGCTGGGCTACCTATGGAACCAGCCTTTCCTATCACATCAGCCCATCTCACACAATCAATCAATCAATCAATCAATCAATCAATCAATCAATCAGCATAGAGCCAGAAGGGACTTTGGAGGTCTTCTAGACCAACCTCCTGCTCAAGAGGGAGACCCTATACCCTACCAGACAAGTCAACATCCAGTCTCTTTTTGGAAACCTCCACTGTTGGAGCACTCACCACTTCTGGTGGCAAGCTGTTCCACTGGTTGATTGTTCTCACTGTTAGGAAGTTTCCCCTTAATTCCAGATTGCTTCTCTCCTTGAGTAGCTTCCCTCTGTGGTTTCTCCTCCTGCCTTCTGGTGCTTTGGAAATGAAGTTGGCCCCCTCCCTCCTCTTTGGGGCAGCCCCTCAAATACTGGAAGACTGCTATCCTGTCCTCCCTGGTTCTTCTTCTCTCTGGACTGGCCACACCCAGTTCCTACAACCCTTCTTCCTCAGGCAGGGAAGTGATGGTGCAGACCAGCTCAGCCAAAGAACTCCGACTGGTGGGGTCTAGGAAGAGGGTCTTCTCTCCCACTGCCACTGTATTAGGGAACCTCTGGCCCTCCGAGGGGAGAAAAGACCCCTCTCTCTTGGCCTGTCTCAAAGGGGCTGAAACCTGGATGAGCAGCCTTGTGCAGCAGACACAAAGGTCCACACAATTGTGGGGCTGGCTGGTACCCCAAGAGCCCCCCCTCTGCCTTATTTGCCAATATTGACCCATCATCAATATAACTTATGGGTATCCTATGTGTATCTTATCTTGTATATATATTATATATATACAAGATATAGTATAAAATATAGCAGTGATGGCTAACCTTTTCCGGAGTTCCCAAAGTGCAAGCACAGCCAAACCCTCAATATGCAATGCGCTCCCCGTGGCAGGTCCCCGTGCCTGCACCCGCCCATGTACACGCACCTCCGCACACTCCAAGCCACCATTTGTGCGCACATGCCCCTCACCCCCGCAAAAGCAGAGACCCAACAGTTAGCTGGCTGGCTGGAGGCACATGCTCATGCACGGCAGAGCTGAACTGGGGCGACAGTTCACATGCCCACAGAGGGCGCTGCGTGCCACCTGCGGTATGTGTGCCATAGGTTCGCTATCATGGATATATAGTATACCATCAGTGCAAGGGTGTCCTGCTTGTGCAGGGGGTTGGACTAGAAGACCTCCAAGGTCCCTTCCAATGCCTATTCCCTCCTCTCCTCTCCTGTTCTGTTCCTACCATTTTACAATGCCTTGGGAAGACCCAGCCTTAGAACATGGATTCCAGTTTTGGTCACCACAATATAAAAAAATGATCAAGGAGAGATGCAACCTAAAAATACGGAGAAATTTCCTGACCAATCAATTAACCAATGGAACAGCTTCCTTCCACAAGTTGTTGGTGCTTCATCACTGGAGGCTTTTAAGGAAAGACTTGGAATCTGAAATGTTCTACACTCTGTTGCCTGAGCAGGAGGTTGGACTAGATGACCTACAAGGTCCCTTCCCCCTCTGTTATTCGGTAAAGATTTATTGCAAGATTAAACCCTCTACGATGAGGACCCAGATTGTTGGGGGCAATAGGCTGACTCTGTCAACCGCTTAGAGAGGGCTGTAAAGCATTGTGAGGCGGTATAGAAGTCTAAATGCTCCTCTTAAATGGTGCAAGAATCTGACCAACTGGCCATTAAGGGAGAGGATTTATGACAATGTGCTGCGGCCATCTCACCATGGCCAAGTCGCCACAGCCAGCTTTGCGTGCATTACGGGACAAGAGTTACACCAATATCAAAGAAATGGTGGACTAGAATCATGAAAGAAAGGATGCAAAAGGAGGGATCGAGTGAAGCCTAAATGACAAAACTTAAAATGATGTTTAAAAAATTATTTTAAATCATTAAATTCAATTGTTGAATTGTCCTGCGGAGGGACAATTCGGTAAGGGAAATACACGGGAGATAAGAAACACATTGAAGGTGGGCTGGACTTAGATCTCTTGTGGGCGCAAAGGGACTCTTGACTTATGACATGTTTGACCCCTCCCTCGCGCTCCACCCGGTCATCCTCTGCGCACACTTTTTTCCTCTTCGCTTTGAGACGGCTTCTCCTGTCGAATTGCCCATCAATCTCAGTCTGCCTCTTCTTCTCAGAACTCTCCGATGAACGCTTCCGAAATTTGTGGGAAAGCAAGAAGCCACGAAGAGGCAGATCTGTCAAAGACGTCTTGAACTTGATGAACGAGAGAGAAATATTAGAGATCCTGGACCATCTCCGTAAGCAGGTTGGTTTGTGTTGCAGTGGGTTGCAGAAGCCAGGGTTGCCTCGGTGGAGTTGATTTATCCCAAAAGTAGACAAATGTGGTTATTGAGAATTTGTTGAACTAGGGGGGCCTTGGTTTTCCCTGAGCTCGGTTGGTTACTTGCAGGCATTTCATGACCCAACTAGGTAACTTCATCAATGCTGTTGAGTGTGAGATTTCCTTTGCTCCCTGCTTATTCAGGAGAAGTTACGATGTATAAACAGAGAGCGAACATCACTCCCTCCTAGTACTGAATAAGTTCCTTAGTTGGGTCATGAAACATCTGCAAGAAAAGAACCAAGCTCAGAGAGCCCCAAGGACCCCACAGTTATCTTACTCCTCCTACACTTCCCCCCTCCTCCTCGCTGCCAACCCCAATCTGTTCCAGCACTGATGACGTTACCTAGTTGGGTCATGAAACATCTACTAGAAAACAACCAAGCTCAGAGAGCCCCAAGGGAAATGAAGCCTCCCCTTGGAAACACCCAAAAAAGCAGTTCCTTCCTCTGCTCCTTCCCTTCTTCACAACTTCTTTTTGGTTGTTTTTGTTGTTGTCATCAAAACAGACTTCTACAGAGTGCAAACTGCCCAGGAGGAAAATCAGTGGATTGCCGCCCATCAGCCAGAAGCCTGCAGTCCAACAAAGCAATTCCCAGTTCTTGTCTCAAGATACGGTAAATATGATGAGGTTTGACACTTTGAGGGCCTCAGGGCAGTTGTCTTAGACACAATGTCAGAAGAGGACAACTTGCCGTGGCCAACTCACCCCTGCCCAAGGCCAACACGTCACGGGATGATTCAACCATTCTCTTCTTTCAAATAACGTTAAATATGATTTTAACGTTTGTCATTCGTGTTTCATTTTGTCCCTCCTTTGCCATCCTTTCTTCGACTCTTCTATTCCACCATTTCTTTGATATTAGACAGACAAATGAATAATAGAGTTACAGACTTGGAAGGGGGCCTTGGAGGTCTTGTAGTCCAACCCCCTTGTTCAAGGAGGAAAGCCTATACCACTTCAGGCAAATGGTTGTCCAATCTCTTTTTAAAAACCTCTATTGATGAAGCATCCACCACCTCTGGAGGCAAGCTGTTCCAATGGTTAATTGTTCTCACTGTCAGGAAATTTCTCCTTGGTTCTAGATTGGTTCTTTCCTTGATAAGTTTCCACCCATTGTTTCTTCTCTTGTCTTCTGTTGCTTTGGAGAATAGGTTGACCCTCTTTTCTTGTGGCAACCTCTGAGGCATTAGTGTCACTAATGCCTCAGATACTATCAGTGTCACTCTTGATTCCTGCTGAGTTGGCCAGGGCGAGTAGGTCACGGTTAGTTGGCCATGCCAAGATGATCAATACGAGTTCTCCGTATTGATCCTGGGGATTGGCCAAAACCACTCAGGCATCCTTCATGCTAGAACCAGAACTCAGACTGTCCAGGTGATGTTTTAATTGGGAGCCCCCCTCCCCCCAGAGTCCAACCAAAGCCTACGTAAAGGTTTAAATGAATCAATACTTCCTCTTCCTTCTGGTCTCTTCTCACCCCACCCTATTCCCACCTGGATTTTCCAGGATGAAGGCCTGAAGAAAACACTCAGGAAGCCAGTGACCATGATCACCAAAGCTGTGGCCCACAGCAGGAGGCAAGAAGTCAGTTTACCTGATAAACTGGAACTGGTCATAACCATCATTGTAAGTGGGGAGAGGGAAGGGAGGCAGGTGCTCCTGGGTGGATTCATCTTTGGAAGGGAATCGGAATCGAATTGAATACAGCTGGTCTTCGACCATAATGGAGCTCAAAATATTTTAGTTCCTAAGTGGGACATCTCTTAAATGAATGCTGCCCCATCGTACAACCTGTCTTGCCACCGTTGTTAGCTGAATCACCGTCGTTAAATTATTCGCATGCTTGTTAAGTGAAACTGATTCCCCATTTTTTAATTATAAATGTTTATTTATTTATTTGGATGGATGGATGGATGCATGGATAAATAGATAGATATAGATAGATAGATAGATAGATAGATAGATAGATAGATAGATAGATAGATATAGAGAGAGAGAGAAAGAGAGAGAGAGAGAGAGAGAGAGAGAGAGAGGGAGAGATACATAGATGGATACATAGATGGATAGGTAGATAGATGAGAAAGAGAGAAAGAGATGATAGAAATGTAGATAATTTAATATAATTAAATAGTCTTTCCCTCCCACCCTTTTTAAAATACTAAACTTTCTTTAAACCATTTTCTAAAATCAAAACTTTCTAAGACATCTTTAACCTGGGTTTTAAGAAGTGAAAGTTAATCTGGCTTCCCCAATTTATGTTATTAAGTGAGGCATTTGTTAAGTGAGTGTTGCCCCATTGTACAGGTTTTGTTGCTATGTTTGTTAAGTGAATCCCTGCAGTTACTAAATTAGTACCCCGGTTGTTAAGTGAATCTGGCTTTCCGGTTGACTCTGCTTGTCAGAAGGTCGCAAAAGGGGATCGTGTGACCTCGGGACACTGCAACCGACATAAGTATGAACCAGTTGTCAAGCATCCGAATGTCAATCACGTCGACCATGGGGAGGCCACAGTGATCATTAGTGTGACAAAGTAGTCATAAGTCACTATTTTCAGTGCTGTTGGGACTTCGAATGGTCTTTAACAAATGGGGGTACGTCACAGACCGCCTATGGTTTGATTAGACACCGAATGAATTTGTTTCCAGTGGGGAAGCTCTCAACTTTAAGAGCTGTGCACTTCAACTCCCAGAATTTCCCAGACAGCATGGTTGGCTCAGGAATTCTGTGAGTAGAAGTTCAGAGGTCATAATGAGGCCACAGTTACCCATCCCTCACTTAAACCATGATCACGGGACCCTGCAAACTGCCATCAATGCAGGCTGGTTGCCAAGTGACCAAAATACGATCATATGATCACTGAGGAAGGAACTCCTCTCAGAACTTCAAATCTGGTTCATAAGTAGTCCTGGAGAGATCCGCCATAACTCTAACTGGTGGCTAAGCACCAGTTGTAAGTTAAGGACTTCCTGTATCAATCAGAAAAAGCAGGTAGGATGACAATAGGGCCAGCTGGTTGGTGGCCATATCTCAGGAGCTTTCTTAGATGTGTTTCCATCTCTTTTCAGGAAGTCATAGAAAATAAGTCCAAGAGACCCTTGTATGTCACCATCCTACATCAAGCGATCGTCACAGTCACCTGCATGATGTACGTACCTGACCCGCCCTCCTCTTCTCTCGCTCTCTTTTTAAGTCATATTTTATTAGATTATCCAAGAAAATACCAAACTGCAAAGGAAAGAGTAGGACCCAGTGGGGAGGGGAAGGGGAAGGCAAGCGAGGAAGGGAGGGAGAAAAGGGGGAAAAGGGCATTGCCTTCCAACGCCCTCTGTTCCAGCGGAATAAAGCATTAACCTCTAACCACAACTTCTTACTTTGCCATAAGAATATAAATTAACCATTTCTATAACGACAAAGCAATCTAATCAATAAATCCTAAAATCAAAGTCTCATTTTCTTGTCCATCTCAAGCACAATGTTCAGAAGTGGTCGGAGTAGAAGATCTCCAAGGATCCTTTTAGCTCTTCTCACCTCACCCCTCCTCTTTTCTTGTCTCTCATCAGCCGCTCGAAGCTCCCCTTGAACTCCGCGTTGAGGACCAAGTTATTGGACAAAAGCATCCAGAGGGTGTTTTCTCTGCCAGCTGTCAAAATGATCGATAAGAAAGCAGACAGCCCAACCCAATCTACCCAAATTCAGGTGAGCAGTTCTGATGGAGCAAAGCAATAGGAGATTCCCCTGGAAACAAGGATGAGGGGAACATGATTCAGGATCTCCTCAAAAGCTCTGGATCCATCTGTGGAGCCAAATGGCACCTTGGGGTGTCCCTTCATCTTTGGTCTTGAAAGGATGCTTCCACTTCTCACGATATGTTTCTGGAGAGGACTACCTATTTTTAAGTCCTAAACATCTCCATGGTTTTCCTCACTGTCTTTTCTCTCTTCGTCCACTTCCTTTTTGTGTTCTGGTGGAAGTCTCTTCTCAAGACTCCACTTCCCTTCTCCCCCTTTTGCCCCCAAACAAAAGAAGGGCCAGGGTGGTGGAGATCAACCATCTTCTGCATGCACTAGCTATGATTCCTAGGTAGTCTCAGGTAACCCTCAACATTCAGAAATCAGATGCTTAGCAACTGGCTCAGATTTACCAGGGGCGCAGCGTCCTGGGGTCATGTGACCCCTCTCCCTTTTCTGACGTTCTAACCGGTCCATGGAAAACCTGATTCACTTAAGAACCATGTGACCAACTTAACAACTGTAGTGATTCGTTTATCCACTGTGGGAAGAAAGGTGGTAAAAAGGGGGGGGGGAAGAGAAATTCATCAAAGTCTTGCTTAGCCATGGAAATTTCAGGCTCAATTGTGGTCATAAGGTAAGGACTGCCTGAATTTGAATATCCCAGAACTGTAAGGAAGACATTCAACCTTTCAGTTGTTCTTTTCTGAACGATTAACAGGACGTAAGTCTTTGTGTTCCTCGTGTTCAGCAGAGAAAGCATTTCTTCCAACTCTGGAAGAAAAAATCAACCCTGCAAGGTCGGCCACTCCATTTACTGCAGACTTGTGGACTTCAACTCCCAGAATTCCATGGCTGGATCAGGAATGTTGAGAGTTGTAGTGCAGAAGTCATGAAACGGCCAGAAGTTCCCCACCCCTGGTTTTCTGCCCCCTTGGGGCACCGTTCCTTCCTTTACGCCACTCTGTCCTTCTGACATTTTTCTCTTCTTTTATGATTTTGATCAGGAGACGATTACCGCTTGCAACACTATGCTGACCACCTTGCTGTCAGAGGCTCCCAATATGGATTCCCTGCAGGATATGTTGATGGTGAGGATTCTTCTTTCTTGGGGTTGGTTGCACGGTCAGCCAGATGGTTAGACTGGATTGGGCAATTCTGTCCACCTGTCGAGTCCCTGCCAAGGACTTGGGATAGGCAAATGTTGTTTGATGGACAATTCTCCAAGGACAACTCACCACAAGACAACTCACCACCGGACAACTTGCCCTGGGACAATTCAACAGTTCAATTGCTCTGACCCAGCTCCCCAAACACGACAAACCCTCTGAAGTGAACTCAGAGATTCCTTGAATGAGGAGTGTTGGCAGCCCAGCCAAAAAGTTTCTCTCTCACCGCAGGCTAACCACTCCGGCTGGCCGGAAGATGAAGAGTAACAGCACCGCCAAAAAAGGCATTAAGGGTTGTAAACCCAATCTTGCGTAGCTTCTTCTCTGGTAATATTCCATTACTAACCAAAGCATACAAAACATTTGCTAGACCAATTCTCGAATACAGCTCATCTGTCTGGAACCCGCACTGCATATCGGAGATTAATATAATTGAGCGCATCCAGAAATATTTCACAAGAAGAGTCCTCCACTCCTCTGTTCCCAACAAAACATCTTAGGCCACCAGAATTGAAATTCTGGGCTTAGAAAATTTAGAACTATGCCGCCTTCGGTATGACCGAAATAGCTCATAAAATCATCTGCTACAATGTCCTACCTTTCAATGACTACTTCAACTTCAACCAGAACAATACACGAGCACACTATAGATACAAACTTAAAGTAAACCGCTCCAAACTCGATTGCAGAAAATATGACTTCAGCAACAGAGTGGTCAATGCCTGGAATGGGCAACCTGACTCTGTGGTTTCATCCCCAAACCCCCAAAATTTTAACCTAAGACTGGCTAGTGTTGACCTCACCCCATTCCTAAGAGGTCTGTGAGGGGCGTGCATAAGAGCACCAGCATGCTTATATATACTATCTAATATGTACTGATAAATAAATAAACAACATAACATAAATAGTTGTCTGCCACATCTATTCATCTCCGCCCCCTGCCTTTTATCCCCAGAGCTAGGGTGGGGCTTCGCTAGCAGCGGTGGCTCTTCCTTCCCCCAGATTTCCACTCTTCTTCTCTCTTCTGCTTTCTGTGCATCCGTCCATCAGGCACTGGACCCAGCTGTTCCTCATCTTCCTCATCAGCCACCTCCAGGCCTAACTATTTTAAATAGTTAAAA
>JANHFM010017325.1:0-11532 GCA_032468115.1 Grayia smithii | reverse complement strand
GTATAAGACGCACCCAGATTTTCACCCTCTTTTGGGGGGTAAAAAGGTGCGTCTTATACTCCGAAAAATACGGTATACTAAATTAGGGTTTTTTTAATGTCTTGGTCAGATATTTGCATTGATTCGTTGGTTATTAGATGATTCGTTTTCCAACAGTTTTCAATTACCTTTGTTGGGATTTGTTGAGAAATAGAACATTTATGGCAGGGAAATAGATATACTTAATGATTAGTAATCCAGTTGTAAGAAACATGAAATGGAAGAGTTTATAGAGCCTTCAAACTCTTAACTGATTATAAAAGTCAGAGATTTGTATCCAGATTTTTGAAGTGCTAAACTTCTGGGAAAGTCGCAAATGCTGATCATGTGATGCATGCCATTTGTCAAGTGCCCAAATTTTAATCACATGACCTTGGGGAGACTGCAACAGTCATAAGTGCAACGATCGCTAATAAGTCACTTTTCTTTTCTGCGCTATTGTAACCTCCAACAATCATTATAAGTCCCTCTTGCCTAGGAAATGCATGTGTTGCCAAATCAAGCTGGCCAGGATATTAGTTTTATAAGGAAATGTTTTTGGATCTGTTCCGTTTTATTGGGAGAGATTCCTGAAGATGGCAGCTGGAAGAACAATTGGGCAGATTTTTTTTCATCAGTGTCGCCAGTTTAATTTTGCTTATTTCATCAGTGTGTGATCTTAAAACGTGTCTTCATTAACATGTTTCCTTTCATCTTGCATGCCTATCTACCTTGAGCTCATAGATGAGACCTTAAAACTTGGAATGACAAAGCATTTAACTAAAAGTAATGAATATCAAATATTTAAGAGCGCCAACTGTTGTCTCTGCTGAATCACACTCATTACAAGCCAGACTAGAAGATCATTCCTTTCTTTGTTTTAACGGCCTGATAGGAAAGGGTGGCTAATGTTTGGCCTTGACAAAATTCAAGGAGGATGAGATTTCATAACTGCTGAGAATTACCAGGAATGTTTTGTTACCTCCCTTCAGCCTTAAATCCGTTTTCCCTAGATTTAAGACAGAAATGTCCCAGAAAACTATGTTATCAGTGTCTCAAGGGTTTGTCATAATAATGCCGAGCATGGTATCCATTTCATAAATATTAAAAGAGGCCAACTGCTAAACAGCTTTTTTTTTTCTGTAAAGGGACCATTTCTAAAGAGATACCCAGAGCACTTGTGCAGCAAATTGTTTTAATTTAAATGAACATTTTGTAGCTATACTTCTGCTAGTTGCTTATTGGGAGGGAATATGATATGAGACAAAGACTTCAGATTTAGAATTAGTGGAAATTCTGGTCAATTTTTCTAGCCTGCATGATTACGTTATCTACCCTGTTTCCCTGAAAATACAACCTGCGCCCAATATAACCCCTACCCCCCCCCCAAATAAGCCCTAATTAAGATCTCACCCACTCCAGTGCGCACGGGTAAAAATTAAGCTAGGGGAGTGGGGAGCTACCCTACTACTTATAGTTGTGGCCAGGCCTCACACAACCTGACACCTGCCTTGCTGGCCCATTTCTTCTGCAGCCGGCAAGGCTGGCAAGGCTTTCCTGAAGGCCTCTGTAGCTGATAACAAAGCTCTGGATCAGGGGTCTGCAATCCTAAACACTCAAAGACCCATTTGGACCTGTTTCCCACAGAAAAGAAAACACCGGGAGCCACAAAACCCTTCCCATGCCTATTTCTTGAGCAGCTACAAAACTAGCATATGTAGTTGAATTAAACATTCTGTTTTCTTCTGAAAATTTTCTTTTCTTGGATTTATCCGTGGTTGGCCTACCAGGGGTTGAAAAGCTCAACAAATTGCGAGGTGTGTGTCGCACATTGGCAGTTGTGACGCATATTTTGAGTGACAGGGAGCCACAGCAGAGGGATAAAAGAGCCACATGCGGCTCCAGAGCTGCAGTTTGCTGACCCCTGCTCTGGATCAATCCAGAGCTCTGTTATCGGCTGCAGAGCCCTTCAGGAAAGCCTTGCCAGCCACAGAAGAAATAGTTCATGAAGGCTTCTGACAGCGAAAAGGAAGCTGGGGGTGACGTCCGAAAGTGAGGTTAGTCAGTTGATGACATCCCCCCAAAATAAGACCTGGTGCCTTTTTGGTGGAAAAAAAATATAAGACAGGGTCTTATTTTCAGGGAAACACGGTCCTTTGGTGATGAAACATCTGCTAGAAAACAACCAAACTCAGTGAGCACCAAGAATCCCATAATTCAATCCTAAACTATAAATATTCTCTTCCATTGGTTTTCTAACCAGTTTGCATCATTACAAACATAAATACAGATGGTTTAAGCTTAGTGAGAAAATAATAGACTTAAAAACCCATGGTGAGCATTAGGGGAAATGATTATGATAACCTATAAGAGCCGTGGTGGCGCAGTGGTTTGAGTGCAGTATTGCAAGCTAATTCTGCCGGCAGTTTGATCCTCACCAGCTCAAGGTTGACTCAGGCTTCCATCCTTCCGAGGTCAGTAAAATGAGGACCCAGATTGTTGGAAGCAATGTGCTGACTCTGTAAACTGCTTAGAGAAGGCTGAAAAGCACTGTGAAGCGCTATAAGTCTTAAGTGCTATTACTGTTCCTTGGTTTTAAGTATTGTATAAAACCTCTTCTATCAACAAAGAGCTTAAGGTTTATCTGTAATAGGGATTGCATTCCAAGTATCCCCAGTCACTACAGACAGGAACTACTGTAGCTTTATATTTGGGCACGATAGTGAAGGACATCTATTCAATGTGCAATGAAGCACAGAATTTTTCCTTAATAAAATGCAGTTTGCTAAAGAGGGAGTTTCTGACTTCAGTCTTCTGAGGTTCCTTGTGTAGCACAGACCTCACTTTTTAAGAAATGGCTAGTGTGTCCTGTAAGGCCTCATCAGCATTTCCTTGCCTGTTCATGTGATTCATTACAGAACTGCTTAACTCAGCCATTTTTCTCCTTTCGTAGTATTTTACAGCTTATAGAAGCTGTCGTTTCTATAACTGTCTCTTCTCATTTCCCTCTAATGCACTGGCAGGGAAGGGTGGGGTCCTGCAAGCTGAAGCATTGTCAAAGATTGCCAGAGACTGGGCGGAAGGTCAATTCAGCTTGAGCTAAAATGGATTTAATAGGATTTCCGTCACAGGAAGGGAGGTTAACGGAAGAGAAGGTCAAGCCTGAGAGGAAGTGTGTGATCAATTCGCAAATACTTAAAAAAGAGGGTTTGATAAGAAGTTTGGGGTGCCAAATAAAAACAGAGCACAACTGATATATGTAAGAAAATGTTACTGTTTGGAAGAGTTCTGTTCATGGTGTCAACCAGCCAGACTCGCTTAGAAAGTAGACGTTGCTTCTTGTTCAACTTGCATTGTCTACTCAGTAGGTTTGCATTAGATGGTGACCTTTAGCCAGTTCCTCTGTGTGAGCCCTAGGAAGGAAGCAATGGCAAACCGCTTTTAAAACAACCTTGCTAAGAAAATTACAAGGCTTTGTCCAGACAGTCTCTGAGAATCAGACATGATTGAACATAAGAAGAAAATGTTTTGTGCTTTGGTAGAGAACAAAATTCTTCATTGAATAGAAGCAGCTATGGATTTTACTTACTTTGAAATGTTCACTTCTTGTACTCTTTCTATTGTTAATCTCTTGGATTTGTTCAGAATTTGAGTTTACTTTTACTTAAAGGTTAGTTGAACGTTTAAAAATATTTTCAAAATCTGTTCTTTAATCTAGTATTCAGCCTCTACTCTAAGCTAGGAAATTTTAGCAAAGTATTCAGTATTCACAAGTGTTAGGACAGAAGCCACCTCTTGCCTTAGCTTTCAAGCTACAATCTAGGCCTCGAGGTTTGACTGCAACAATGCTAAAGTTACCACAGTGCAACTTCCAGAACATATGTGTAGGTGAGCCTTGTAGCATTAGTGATGTCCCTAGGGATTGCGATGAAATCACAGAAGATGTGAGTCACCACTGGTGCTTTACAAATCTATAAAGAGGATAGTAGGTCTCAGGTTCATTCAGAATAGAAGTCTGGGCTCAGGTTGTAACAGTAAAAAGCTGAGTTCCATATTAAGTTGACTGTGAGTTTATAGAAATATCTTCAAAACTTTCTCTGCTCTGCAAATTTCTTCTCTAGTTCTTTGTCTTCCCTTCTCCCATTTCTGCCCACACTCAGGCTTTTGCAATCTTTCTTTCATTCTTAGCAGTAATTAAATTTTTGCAGTCTAAGGTAGGAACAGAAACTGTTACCTTTCTGTTTCCTCATTGGGGTGAAAATGGAATTTCACCATCATGTACCTCAAGGTTGACTGTATCTGTATTTCGGAAGGCATAAACACTTAAACCCAGTGTAAAATTATCTTGACAGAAATATTAAAAAAAAAAACATTATCTAAAACAGACAAACTTTTTTTTTATAACATTTGGAAGTAGCTCAGATAGATGCCTCCCAAATTCACTGAATTGTAAAAAAAAAAAAAAAAGGAAGAAGAGCTCTTCACAGTCATTCAGCAAAGAGGAAGATAGAGACCTCATTCATTACACCTGCCATCTTTTATCTTTATTTTTTATATGTTTTTTTAATATATTTTTGTGAGCTACCTTAGAGACATTGAGAGTCAGAGGGCATACAGGTCTTATAAATTAATCAGTTGTTATTAATATGGCTGATTGCAGTCAGTCAGATGTTTAGACTGGACACGGCCAGCTTGACATCACTCATGTTGGGGGTGCCTGTGGCCCTAGTGCTGTGCCAGCGAAAACAGGCTCTTGAGCTCTGGTTGTTGTAGCCTTCCTGTGGAATTGATTGCCTGGTCCAGTCTACCTACTGAGGTTAAAATTCAAACACCCCTATTGCTTGCAAGTATTCAAAAAAGTGATTAAAATCTGGTGTTTCTGGAGGGCCATTGAGAGTGTGTGAATTCTGCTTACACTTGATGGGTGCTGATTTATGTAATGAATGAAGACAAATTTATTTATTTGTTTAATTTATTTAATTTATATGCCGCCCAACTCCCAGAGGACTCCGGACGGCTCGCAACAGAAACGCAGCAATACAACAAAATTTAAAAACTTAAAAACAATAAAAATAAGAAAGAACACACACATCTCATCTGGGCCTGATCTCACTGGATCATAATAGTGAGATCAACAGACCCGTGCCTGCCGGAAAAGCCAAGTTTTAACTGCCTTACGGAAGGCCAGCAGGATGGAGGCAGTCCAGACCTCAGGAGGTAGTTGGTTCCAGAGAGCCGGGGCAGCCACAGAGAAGGCTCTTTCCCGTGGGCCCACCAGCTGACATTCTTTAGCTGACGGAACTCAGCAGAGACCAACCCTGTGGGATCTTACCGGTCACAGGGAGATGCAGGGTAGGAGACGATTTTGAAAATAGCCTGGTCCTAAGCCATGTAGGGCTTTATAGGTAATAACCAACACCTTGAATTGCACCCGGAGACACATAGGAAGCCAGTGCATCTCACAGAGAATTGGTGTGATGTAGGTGTTCCTAGGAACACCCATAAGAGCTTGCGGAGCTGCGTTCTGGACCAATTGAAGCAGGGGTGGGTTCTACTTACCTCAACTACCAGTTCTAAAGGTGCACGAGCTTCACGCGCATCCGGCACGTGCTCCATGCGCGCCAAATGGACGCTCTCGTGCATGCGCAGAAGCTTTTTTGACGGAAAAATGACAAAAAAGGCTTCCTGTGCATGCTCACAAGTGCGCTCCATGCACTCCGCGTGCGGATCGGTAAGTACG
Source organism: Grayia smithii (assembly GCA_032468115.1). Lineage (NCBI taxonomy): Eukaryota > Metazoa > Chordata > Lepidosauria > Squamata > Grayiidae > Grayia > Grayia smithii. The sequence continues at coordinate 5,774 of JANHFM010017325.1, read as the reverse complement.
GGCGTGTGGGGGGCAGGTCCGGGACATGTAGAACCGGTTCAGTGACGTCACAGCGTTACCGCTACCTATTCGCACGAACCGGACCAAACCGGGAGCAACCCACCACTGAATTGAAGTCTCCGAACACTCTTCAAGGATAGCCCCATGTAGAGCGTATTGCAATAGTCCAATCGTGAGGTGACAAGGGCATGAGTGACTATGAGGGGAGCCTCCCAATCCAAGTAGGGTCGTAGTTGGTGCACTAGGTGAACCTGTGCAAAAGTCCCCCTAGCCACAGCTGGCAGATGTTGCTCCAGTCTTAGCTGTGGATCCAGGAGGATACCCAAATTGTGAACCCGTTCTGAGAGGAACAATTTCTCCCCACCCAGAACCAAGAATGGAAGATCAACATAGTCCCTGGGAGGCAATACCCACAGTCATTCAGTCTTGTCTGGGTTAAGTGAGAGCCTGTTGACTCCCATCCAGACCCTCACAGCCTCCAGGCACCGGCACATCACATCTACTGCCTCACTGAACTGACATGGGGCAGAGATATACAGCTTGGTATCATCTGCATATTGCTGATATCCCACCCCATGTCATCGGATAATCTCACCCAGCGGTTTCATGTAGATATTAAATAGGAGTTTCTTTGGTACAAAAATAAATACAAAACTTATACTTTAAATTTTATATTTAATATTTAATAAATACAAAACTCTTACTTTAAGATTAAAATTTGTCTACATTATTTCCATAATCCCATATCTAATCATCAAAGCACAGATCAACTTTTAATTTCAGATTCTCACAAAGTCCAGTAATGGTTCTTATCGCTTTAATTACTATTTGTTAAGGAAACCATATCTGATACATTTGAAGCATTGTAAAATACAATCAGATCAGAAACAAGAAATTTGACAAGCCTAATGTATAATGCTTGATAGTAGCATTATAAAAAGGCTTTTCCATGAAATGTTTAAGAATTTTTAAATCTGGCAATTGTATGTCAAAAGTGGCTAAAATGATATGAATACCTTTGAAACATTGAATTCTGTAACATGGATTTCAAGAATTACAAGAAGACAAAACTATATTAGTTGTTCAGTGAAGTCTCATTCTAATATTAGCAAAAGGTTTCTCACAGACTCTCAAGCAAATATAAAAACTTGCTGGATTTGTGATTATTCCCCCCTATATTGGATGCTGTTCTTCTGCTAATGGAAGCAGCTATCTGTTAACATAGGAATCTTCTAAAATTTTAGCAAGTACAGGTATATTTTTTTGGAAACAGTAATAGCTTTCATTAAATTCATTTTACTAGCTTTTTACTGTGTTAATAAGACTACTTTAGAGACCACTGTAGGGTCTCTATATAGCTGTTGAGATTTTGCTCTCTTAGGAATTATATTTCCTTCTTTTCTGCTTCCTTTATGATGTTCTGAATAGACAAATTATTAAGAAAAATCAGTTAAGGAGTAGAGCTTTAGGGGATGATGAGAGAGGAACTACTCTGAAGAAATAGATTGATTCTCAATGAATATTCACTTTTCTTTATCAAATAAAAATATATAATTTGCTACAAAAATCAAAGGATGGACACAAATGATTTAGTTGCAAATCACATTTTTATCATACAGTTCTTTTATATTTTTAATCATAATCTTAATAGGTTACATTGATGCTAACTTAATTATCTTTACTTCCCACTGAAATAATGGAAATGTTAATCATGCCATTTATTTTATTACTTACTTTTTGAAGATCTTACTTTTTGGAGAACTCCAGAGGTCCAGAAGAGGCTGACCCATTAGCCGAGAAACCAAAGTGTTTTATTTCAACGATGGTGAAGATGTAAGAACGTTTTCTAAGGAAAACATTTTCATCATTAAGTAAAATACTTTGGCTGGGCCCATGTGGCCAGCACAGCCTAGGCCTATAAACAGCAGCTTCCTGTTTCAGGGATTGAGGCAGCAACAGCAGCAGCCAGTGAAAAGGGAAGTAGTTTCCTTTGTCTCATCGGGCTGAACTGCAGGGCCCTTGTTGATTGGCTGGCCCCAATCCCTGAAGCTGCTCATTCAAACTAGTCAGTCAGCAGCAAGCAGACTGGGCCCAAACTAAGCCAGACCAGACTGAGTAAAAACAAGCCTGCAAGGCCTCATAGCAGAGAAGCCGAAATCTTTTTATTCAGATGGTAAAAGCTGTTTTCCTTACATCTCATGTTGTAAGCTTCACGAGCTTTTGAATAAAAGACTTTGACTTTTCTGCCTCTTCTGCAGCTCTTTGAAAAGTAAGTACAGTAAAGCCATGGGAAATACAGTGGGGAGGGTGGATCAGGCCTAGGAACTCTCCATTTTGGCCTGTAACAGTCGGGGGAGCCCTAGGAAGGCCCTGTAACAGGCTGTTCATACCAGCAAAGAGGTGAAGGAAGGCTCATCAGACAGGTAGGTAGCTGGGCTGCGTCAGAGCCAGCGGAGAATGGCGAAAGAAGGCTCAGCAGGGATCCTGGCTGCGTGGGAGGCTGGGGTGAAGGCAGGTAAGCTGGCTGACCCACAGATCCCTTGTGGTTGAGGCAAGCGAGGGAGCCAGACAGAGAGCAGCAGCAGTAGGCCGGGCGACTGGGCAAGATGAGGAGTGACTGGCTGGGGTGTGGCCACCCAGAATTTTTACTACCAGTTCACCTGAACTGCCCAGAACCGGCTGAATCACCACTGGAGCAGTTCTCTTTGAATCAATAAAGCAGTTGTATTTCTTTTCAAGCTATCATAAATTGTTTATGGGCATATCTCCATATGGTCGTGAACATGCAAACCTATCTAGCTTTGCATTATTTTACATTTTTCTTGAATACCTATTGCTGAGCAAGTCATGTACTAGCATTCACCAGAAGAACATAATTTATTCAATCACATAGGCTGAATTGACACAGACACTATGAAGGAGGCAGAGAGATTGTTACCTCCCCCCTTCATCAGAATCATTAATCTCATAGTGGCATTGCTAAAGTTTTGAATTACTGAAAACTGTTTTCCCCATTCCTATTCTGTCCCTTTTCATCCCACTCATGAAAGATAAAGAGATGGATAGGCTATATTTTCACATGGTTCTTCTAGGTCAGTGATGGCGAACCTTTTTCGACTCGTGCCACCTAGTCCCGGATTGTGCACCATCTGCGCATGCACAGAGCTGTTGTGCGTGTGCCCTCCTGCATGTATGCAAAACCGTGCCATCTGCGCATGCACAGAGCTGTCATGCATGCGCCCCCCAATTGCGTGCACAACCCCCCACTGCGCATGCGCAGAGCTGTTGCGCACATGCCCTCTGTGGCGCATTTGCAACTGTGCCATCTGCACATGCGCACACTGCACGCTGGTTGTCTTGTGCGTATGCACAACCATACGCACATGCGCATGAGAGCACTGAAGACCAGCTGGGTCCCCAGAACTGTGCGCAGGTGCAGGTAAGTGTGGTGATGGCTCGCGTGCTAGCGGAAATGGCTCTGCATGCCACTTTCAGCTCTGTGTGCTATAAGTTCGCCAACATGGCTCTAGGTCTTCATCTATGTGTTGGAAATGAGAAAGGAGAGGTAGCCCTCTATTCACTCTATAATCAATTTGAATAACTTAGTTAATAGTGATTTTAGTTTTAAGTTTCAAACAGTCTTGTATTAGAATCATTACACCATATTGTAACTCTCTTTTGACTCTGATATTCAATCAGCCATTGGCTCAGAACAATGATTGAATCAATTCACATTGAAATTTTAATAATAGATGTCCAAAATGAGGACAAAAGGAAAAGTTATTTACTTGAGACAGTGACTGGAAATAAAAATAGTATAATTGATATGTTTGTGTAGTTTTGTGATATCTCTTCAGTCATGAATTGTAAATAAAGAAAGTAAAAAGCAGAAGTGTTATCTTAATCACAGAAATGTAAAAGTCCCTTTGTTCCACCCAGATATTACTGGATACAAACCTCAGCCAGGGTATCTGCATGAAGGAGATAGGAGGATGCAAGAAGCAAAAATATGTGAAGGCAATATCCTGCAAATGCATGACTTATGTCCCTGTGTAAGAGTTGTGTATGCTATGCTTACATTTGTTTGATATGGTGTCACCATATGAACATTTGTCATTTTGTCATTATTGTGGTTTATTGTAATTGATATCGCTTAAGGGATGCTGTGAATGGTATTTCAACAATGTCCAGGAATATCACATTTGTGCTTAAATGTTTCTACTTACTTACCAAGTACTTACCATTAGAAGGTTTTTCCTATCATTTAACCAACATTTGCTTTTGTGTGATTTCCATTCATTTCTTTCTTCTAATCTTATGTGCAGGAAAACTTTAGTTCTACATGAGATTTCTTTCTGAAATTTCATAGTTCTATTTAGATTTCCTTCCTAATATTGATCAAAGTCAATGTGCTATACAAAAGTCTTAAGAGAGGTTCTTTTTTAAAACATGGGCAATGAAAGAAAAATCGAACAATAGACACAAAGCTGTTACACAGTATAAAGTATTTTTAAAGGAAGAGGTAGAAAGAATTCCCTTTTCTTATTGTGGAGTTTTATGTTGTCATTTCATTTCAAATTTTATTATTCAGCTTAAAATGATATCATGGCACGTGTGCTAAGCAGATGAAATAGTTGATGATTTGTTATTTAGTCCTGTCACTTGGTGCTGCATAATTCTGTGTAAACAATTTTTTAAAAGCCCACATAAATTAACTGAAGACATGATTAAAATCAAATAATTGCTCTTTGCCTTAAGATCATAAATGAAAGTCAATTCAAATAAATAAATAAATAATCAATCCAAATCTCAAATATTTAAATACTTTGTTATGCCAGCCTTGCATTTATACAACTGCATCCTATTGTGAGTTGATATTGGAGCTTTAATTCTAAAATTTGGAATTTTATTGCTTTTAGGCTTGAGCCACAACAATACAGTAACTTTATTTACTGATCTTTTTGCTTGATTAATAAGTGCTTTTAGGGGGGGCGGAGCCAGCTGTCAATGGTGGAGGCTGCGGTTTTGCTCGCTCTGCTTCTTGTGAGCTCTTCTTGTGGCCCCAGCTGCCGCCCTGATGGGTCAATTGCGATCCGTGATCTTTGGGGAAGAAGATCGAAGAAAAGGGGCACGTTGTGAACAGTTTGGCGGTGGCGGCTTGCCAAACCATAGCAACAAGCTCCAAAGAAGTCAGCCGGCAGCAGAGACGGCCGGCAATGGCGGCCGCAAGGAAGTGAAAATCTGACAGCTGGACAAAGAAAGCAAGAAACTAGTGGGACGGTGGAATTTAAATTTAAATAAATTTAAAGTAGAAGGGGCCGAAAAAAAGAGGAAAAGGGGGATTTTTTTCCCCCGAAGCGGCAAGCGGCATTGTGTTTCCAGCGGAGAATGACATCAGTTTTATAGCGGAAAATTTGTCAATAGCAAAGCAGAGACTTCAAAGGAATTTGACTTACACTCTCATTTTGTAGAAGGGAATTTACAATTTACACTTAAAAACCTCAGAAGAACAAATCCATTGAATTAACTGGATATAGGAATTGAAAGGCAAAAGCAAAGAGAGAAGATGGAAGAAAGACGGTATGTTGAGACAGTGAGAATAAAAGGGAAGAAAAAAGGAGAGGGGGGAAAGTTTGCTTGAAACTCTAATACTGATTTGTAGACATATACTATCCTTACAGAAATTTAAAAAAAACAAAAAAAAACTTTACATAAGGATTTAAGAATATAAAGACTACTTTAAATATAGAATTTTGATATAAAGCTTGTTAGTA
>JANHFM010017318.1:0-11532 GCA_032468115.1 Grayia smithii | reverse complement strand
AGGCTGAAGGAGAGCTCTCTTGCTGGCTCGCTCTCCAAGCGCCCCTTGCACAGCCCATTTGAGGAAAGGGCGTGCACAGCTGGCACTGGGTAAGTTTGGCTGCAGGAGGATTAAATTAAATTTTAAAAATTTTCCTATCGGGTTCTGTGGGTGTGGCTTGGTGGGAGGCGGTGGTCATGTGACTGAGTGGGCATGGCTGTGAGTGATGTCAAGTTGGTCACGCTCACTCAGTCACAGGAACCCCCCCCCCCCAAGCTACGCCCACAGAACTGGTAGGGAAAATTTTTAGATTTTACCTGTCAAGGAACACCCCCCCCCGGTCAATGGTGTCCCGCTTTACCAATCTTAAAATCTGGTCACCTTAAGTTTGGGGGGCTTCTAAAGTGGCCCATATTACACCACTGTTCTGTGAGCTGCACTGGCTGCTGGTTTGCTTACAGGTGCAATTCAAGGTGTTGGTTATCACATTTAAAGCCCTATGTGGCATTGGTCCAAGTGACTTCAGTATCATGCTGGAGGTGGTTGATAGACCAAGCAGATCCCATACCTCTCCCTTATACATTCTGCTCCTTCCTTCCCTCCACATCTTTTAGTTATAACCTGTATTTTTATTCTGATTTTGAACAAATTTAATAAATAAATAAACATCAAATAATACAAAGCTGAAAAAGACATTAACGTGTGTATCTGTTAGTCAGTGCTAAAATCTGCTAAAAGCACATCAGATCTATTTTAAAAATATGGTGTGTACCAAAAGCCAGACCCCATAGGCCAGTTACAATACACTTCATTAATGCTATTAATATTTTTTCAGATAAAATATTACTGTACTTAGCAATATTCAAAGGTCATGTGTCAATGAATATGGAAGTTTTTTTAAAAAATGCAATGAATTCAAACATTTATAGTAATTTATGTAATAAATTGTTTAGGGGCCTGTACATCTTGTTTTTGTCTTAATACCCTTTTGAAAAACAGTGAAGGTGGAAGCCCAGTATCTAGTACCTAGATCAGTGTTTCTCAGCTTTGCTGGCTGGGGAATTCTGGGAGTTGAAGTCCACACATCTTCCACCAGCCAAGGTTGAGAAACAGTGATGTAGATAGAGGTGCCATATTTGGAAGCAATATAACCCTAATTAGCAAATGAGAAAGATGTAATATGAAGAACTTGGCCTGTTGAACCAAAGAAATTCTTACTTATCCTTTATTTATGCTTCCCAAAGTTCTGTTTTATAAATTGTGTCATGAATTGAGTACATATTCTCTACAAGATAATAATTCTCAATAGTTTGAGAAGAGTTTGTTTTTCATCCTAGAATATATGGATTTTGGAAGTCAAATTTCTAGTATTCAAAATTAAAATATTATTGCTTGTATTAGAATCAATGGCATAGATTCGTTTTGTTTATAAAAAGAGGTATTGAACAAGGAACAACGATGGCCATTCTCCCCACTATTACATGCTATTTCATAAGAACCTTTAGCAAAATAAAATTAGAAATCAATACTGTGCTTTATCAATCATTTTGTTGATGATATTGCTGATTATATTAAAAATATTGATCACATCTTTTTTAAAATTACAGATTTTGACAAATTAGGAGGCTTGATTGTTAATTTTTTCTAAATGATAATTATATATTACCAAGATCCAGGTTCTTACATTTATTGATTTATGTATTTTCCTTCTATTTATGCTCCAGTATTTTGTTTTCTGCTACCAGTACCAAAATAAAGAGAACTGTGATGGCGAACTTACGACACGCATGCCAGAGGTGGCATGTAGAGCCCTCTCTGTGGGTACGCGCACCATTGCCAGCTGCTCTTCTGGGTTCTGTTGCATGCATGCCAGCTGGCCAACGCAAGTGTGCACTGGAACACGGAAGAGAGACTTGGCTGGTGTGCATGCCCATGACGAGCCTGGAGGAGCAGCTGGCTGTCGCATGCATGCGCACCAGCCAGCTGCTGTCTTCCAGGTTCTGGTGCTTTAGCATGCGCGCTCCAGTTTTGGCACTCAGTGCCGAAAAGGTTAACCATCACTGTAGTAGAATATCCAAATATTATATTGTACAATAGCGTGATCATACCTGCATTATTAGCTTGTGGAACCATTGATGAGAAGGCAACACCTTTCAGCATTCAAGTATTTACTAGCAGACCAAAGTAACATGTATCAGCTGCAAACCTGAGGAAGAAACAAGTCATCTGACAGTTGTTTCAGTTTTATGGTGATGAGAATGTGGAAAGATACTTCTGTGAATATGTTCTTTCACAAGTAGGAAGAATTACGATGGTACATGCGTGAAAGTTTTGCTTTTTTAGCAGTCTATTTGTGCTATTCATAGTATCCCCACAAGGAGACAAAAATACAGATTTCCACTGACTGCATTGGGGCGGCCTTAAATGCTCAATAACAGTTTATAGTATGGCCATTCAAATTGCTTCCTGCGCTTTGCAAGCTATGGTGACAATACATATTTCAGACCTGCCTCTTATAAACAAACAAACAAACAAACACAGAAGATACCACTGCACTACTTTAGGTTAGGCAAATATAATTAGTCAGCTCAAGCCATGTTTAGTGTAGCTCTATCTCTAGTGGTGTTTCCCCCCTATTTATTGGTTCATAAAACCACACTTGGGATGGCTGCCAAATTTGCCTTGTTTATTTTAAGAAGTGATTAACAGTTAACAATATGATTGACTGATTATGTACCACAAGTGTGAATCTTCAGTGATCACCTAGATTCCCCTCCCCCCACCAGAGCTGAGTCTGTCTCCCTTGCTGCTGGTTTTCCTTTCCTCTTTTCTTCTACCTTTCCCAGCACTGATGCCTTTTTCAGAGAGCTAGAGCTTTGCCTAATGTCTTAGAAGTAGGATAATATGAGCCTGCTCCTTCGTTCCTTGAATGAGAACTCTGAGCTCATCTGTTTGATGATCCATTTGTTTGTTTTCTTGGTTTATCCGCTTTATTTTCAGGAATCTTCTCCTACACCAACATTCAAAAGCATCAATACTTTTTCTATCCTGCTGCTTCTTGAATTTTTGCTTCCATTGAGTACATCAAGGAATACCATTGCTTGAACAATTATGATCTTAATAAGTAAAGACAATCACTGTATCAGAGTATCTTTTCCAAGACCTTCATAGCTTTTCTACCAGGTGTTAATCTCCAGTGTATTTCTTGGGACACTTGCTCCTTTGCTGTTCATGGTTGAGCCTAAAAATCCAAAGCACCACTCTGATATCCTCATTGGTGCTTCTAAGGTTGGTTGTACTATCTGTTGTTATTAGTTTATATTTAATTCTAGGCCTGTTTTTCCCCCCACTATGCCCCTTAATTCACCAGGCCCTGCAGATACTTTGCATTTTCAAACATCAGAGCAGTGTCATCCACATAGCACAGTTATTTGAGGGTTTTTTCCCTCCAATTTTCAAACAATGCTCATTTTCTTCCAATGTAATTTCCCTTCAAATATATTCAGCATATAAATTGAATGAAGAAGGGGAGAGTATTCAGGCTTGTCTCACTCGTTTACCAACTTGGAGCTAGTCTCTTTCAGCATGTTCTGTCTGTATTGTGGCTTCCAGCTCTCAGGAAAGCAATGAGATTTTCTGTGATTCCCATATTCTAAGCATATGCTGCAGCTTAACATGATCAATACAATTGAAGGCCTTTCTATAATTGTACTGGTAGTCTTTTAGGTTTGAAGAAGACATATACTGTTGAGCAGTTTATCTGTGGACAGAAGTAGTTTTGTCTGGAACAACACTGTCTGTCTGGAAGTGTAGAATCCAGCATAATGTTGGCCCTGGAAATCCATTGTAATAAATGTAAGTATTATTCCGAGAGACAGCCTGCTTTTGGTGGCAACTGTCTTAAAGGGTTTGCCAGCAAGTTCTGTCAGCAGCCACAGCTTCTTGTTCCTTTGACTAGATGTTACAGTGGCTTCCTTCAAAGACAGTGACAAGTCTGTTCAGAAGAATTGTCTTCAATGGACAGAAGTGAAATATCTCTGTAGTCTCTGCAGTCTGGTTTGCTTCCCTTATTTTTTATAAAGAGCCATGATGAGGGCATTGTGGAAGCTTGTCGGGCATCTCCTGTGCCAGATGTCTTCCAAGATGTCTTCTTAGAATGTCTGTAAGGTGTTTGGGTTTAGTGCTTTGTGGATCTCAGCAGGAATGCCGTCATGCCCTGTTGCTTTGAGTTCATCTGCAAGATCGTTTCTTGATCACATCAGTAGAAAAAGGAAAGTCATCCTAGACTTGCAGCTGAGGAATCTGCTGTGGGACATCGGGATCAAATGTGTCCAATCTAGTGTTCAGTTCATAGTTATCCATTCCTTTCTAGTCTTTGATCAGGCTCAACCTGTGGGGGCGGGGGGACTATCCTCTTTTAGAAGGACCATAAATTGCTTTTACAGTGCTGAAAAACTTTCTGGTGGCATGCATGTTCCACCTGCTCAACCTTTCTCTACTACCACTTGTCCTCGTTCTGCAGATGTTTAAAATTATATTTCTTTGAGACAGATGATGGAACCTTTAATACAGTGGAAGCTTCTATAATTAATGAAACACATAGTAAGTTCTTTTTGGCTTTCTCAATTAACCAGAAAAAATTCAAGTCAAGGGAATCTTCATTGTCTTCTGCAAAATATGAACACTCATATTTATTTTATAAAGCTAAGCAATGGAAGTGGTTGCAGGATTCATTTTACTCTAAATATATGTGATTTTTACATGAGTAATATTTTAAAGACTAGAGCAAGTGCAGTCTTTGAATACAGTTGCAAGAAGAATAATTAGGCAGTTTAATTATAGAAAATAACAGATTGAGGGTAATATAAGGGGTGTGCATAAGAGCACCAATGTGCCTACTGTCCCTGTCATAATATTTCCTCCATTTGTACCTCTTTTATGTATTCAATTCATGCTTATACCTACATTTATTACCTAATACATTCTTGACAATAATAATAATAAACAAACAAACAAACAAGTAAATAAATATTGATGAGAGTATCCGTACAAATTTTAATGGCAAGATCCTGAAAGATAAGCATCGATTTCCATCCTGGGAGGTAATACGGAGGTAAGAAAGAAAAATCCTATAGGGAACCTCAAAGAATGGATGTGAAGCACAGTTGGTCAATGTTGGTGAAGCAACTGCCGTCAGATATCATTCCATATTGAACTAATAAGAACAACATCAATTACAGACTGATGTTATCTTTGATACAGTGTGCCAAAAAGTACATCTGTTTCCTATGCAGTTTCAAAGGAACAGATTTTGTTCTCTTTTTTGCTAGCCATGCAACAAGGGCTGTTTGAAATCTGTTTCTTCTGCTCACCCCTCTATTTGTGCAACTTGAAGACTTAATAATTAGGATTGTGGTAGACTATGATATATGAAAACTAGAGCTGAAACAAAACATGAACATGTTAGGAGAATGTGAAAAAGAAACCTAGTTCCATGAATCTAAAGCACCTTTAGGTGTCTGAGTGAGGGAGTAAAGTGTGTATTTAATATTTATTTCCTCACATTTTCTTGGTTTAGCTTGTTGATGTGATGTCAGCTTTCTATTTAATTTTCTGAAAATGGCAGAGGTTAATTGCCTCTGTGTTATTTCTGGCAGCAGTTTTTTTTAAAAAAAGGATTTCTTTGCAGATGCTGCTCTAGCAGAGTAAAATTGTTTACCGAAGATTAAATTTGGCACTGATTCAACGATCACCAGTACAAAGGGCAATGGAGAAAGCTATAATAGATGGTGCAGCTTTGTCATCCACTGTTTAATTCAGTAACCATTTTATCCTATGGGGGATGAAGGGGAGAAAATGACAGCCACATCAAAACGGAGGAGGAGGAGGCGGAACAGGAGGAGACACAGAAATTCATTATAGTCTCATGCACTAATTGATATGTATAAATGCACATTTAGAAATATACATTTTGCAACAATGGAGAGGACTGGCAAAAGATGATTTGCATATCTGTTTAACTGCTTTAGGGGTCCTGGTGCTAACATCCCCGAGGTATAATTTCAAAGTCCCTAATCTACACTTTTATAATTCTTTGTCCCTAAATCAGATTTTCACTGCACAGCATTCAAACAGGGATGATATCAAGGATTGCTTTATGAAGTAGAAAAGATAATCAATATAAGAAAACTTATTGGACTTACCTCTTAAGCAGGGGTGGGTTCCACTCACCTTCGCTACCGGTTCTCTTTGTGCACGCGCGTGCACACGCGTGCAAACTGCGCTACCGCGCATGCGCAGAAAAATTAATTTTTAAAAATTGGCAAAAAAAAGCGCTCTGCGCATGCGCAGAACTCTAATTTTGCCGATTTTTTCAGAAAAAGGTAAGTTGGGCTGCACGGGTGGGACAGGGTCCGAGACGCTGCGAACCGGTTCGGTGACGTCACAGCGTCACCGCTACCTATTCGCGCGAACCGGACCGAACCGGGGGCAACCCACCACTGCTCTTAAGTAAGTAAACCTTTCGCTTTCTTCAGAAAATGGAATTATACAGCCATGTATTCGATTTTCATAAACAGCCGGGAACTAAAACTTGGGGAAACCAATAAAGTTAAATCCTGTTTAAGAAGCTTCCAAAAAATTTTATCAAAAACATTCTTAGTATCCATCTGTTCTGGTATAGGTCAGGAGGCCCTCTGCCTTCTTTTTTTAATTTGTTTTTATCACCTATTGCATATGCCATTAGGAATTTTGAAAATATTGAAAGGACTAGAAGTAGGTGAACTAGAAGGTATCATTTACATGCTTATGCTGTGTTTTACAGAGAACTCCAAAACATCAATTCCAAATCTCATTTTCTTAATGCAAGAATTTGAAATCTTATCTGGATAGACACTTTAAACTGGCATATAGTAGATTTTATGCCATTGGAACCCAATAATAAACATGCTTCCCAAATTTAGGAGTTTGTTCTGACTTTTTCATTTATTTTGGTACAAAGATTTCTAGGAAGGTTTTCAACTTGTAAATTTAAACCTATTCCCAATTTTTACACAAGTGAAACAAGTTCATTTTAGGTACATGGACTAAAATTCTTCAGATATTTGAGGGTAAGATAAATATGATTAGAATTAGTTTATTTTCAAGATTGATTTACATTTTAAGACTTATTCCTAGTTTTTATTCTTTCACATTATTTTAAGTAAGTGAATATATATTCTATTAAATTATTTTCTTTTGTAAGGCATTCCTCAGACTTTTATCATAGATTTTAAGTTACCAGCTGGGAAATGAATATTTTGTTTTCCACATTTTTAAGCTATAAACCCCCCTTCCTTCGCTGGAAGAAGGAATTTCAGAATTGAGATCCTCTTTTGGGTTTAAGTCAAAAGTTACTATTCAACCCCAATGAAATCTTGGCAAGTATTTGGATTTTTGGTTGATCATGAATTAGTTCGGAAGATTGCATTTAAAGTTGCAAGCTTTATAGAATATATTGGATCACCAGCATAATTTTGATCCTTTTGCTGATAAAATGCTTAATAGGTCCATTCTAAATTAAAAATAATCTGAAAATGTTTTGAGCACATTAGATCATTTATAAGAATATTATCTTGAAATAAAGCATTTCTTGAATTATCATGCAGTGGATGCCATACAGCCTAAAGGATCAAGTATTATATAGTAACAAATCTCTTATATGATCAGTTTGTCTAGATTAGATATCTCAAATAAATTTTGGGTCATATAAAAATACTTAATCAATAGCAGTAGTATTGAAAAACACTCAGAAATAGATCTATCAGTGTCACGCTGGCTCCAACAGCCGGCAGGTGCCTGTCCAATTGCAATACTACCTCATTAGCCATATTTTCATCCAAGAAAGTGTGTTGGGAGTGGATGATGGGCAGAAATTACAGACATAGAAAGATAGTGTCAGACCTGCCAATTCTTAAACCTCTAAATCAGGGATATCAAACTTGTGGCCTGTGGACCAGATGCGTCATGCCCCGATTTAGCAAAGGGGGAAAAAGTCACGCTATGTCACATGACATCGCGAGTTTGATACTCATGCTCTAAATAGAAACCATCCTTGGCTCTATTTGTTGAGAAAGGTATATTTTTATTAGAAGTTAAGTTTATTTCAGTAATGCATAGGCAGAACTGAGAATCATGTGCCAAAATCCCTAAGTTCAATTTCCCTCCCTTAACTGTTGATGACCCTCTCCCTGATCAATCATGTTCAAACAAGATGTGTTCAGAACATCACTGCAAGCATAGGATGGAATGCCGCTGTCTTCTTCTCCTAGCCAGGTGACCTCAAAGCAGCATCTCAGGGAGATACAGCAGTTACTTTTGCTTTCCACCAAGCATTCCCCCTCCCCAGGTTACCACATGGTAGTGAAGCAACTGTAAGGTGGTAGCTGAAAAGAATCAGCTTGTTTCCCAAAAAAAGTCTACTTCCCCATCCCAACTAGGCAAGGAAGACATTTAGAGAAGCAAGTTGAGTTCTGTTGGCCATTGGTGACTTGACTTGTGTGCTTTGCCACCCAGCTGGATAAGGTCTATCTATCAGAAAGAAAAGAGAACGATTCTGCCATACTCTGCTCCTTCTCTTTGCAGGAGTGGCAGCTGTAGTTATTGCCCAGGTTCAGTGCTTAAACTCTAAATCTGATTCTGAAGAAGTTGCTCCAGCTGAACCTGTGGAATATCAGCCTCAGGAGAGGAAGCCAGGGATCATGAGGCTGATCAAAAACAGGCATCATCTGAAGAGCTGGATCAGTCAAATGATAATTACATAAGGCTTCTCAGCCTCTGCACCTGGTGAATAGAACAGAGATGTTCTATGACACTCCTTGCCAAATCAAAGCTGATTTTAGAGGCAGGTTTGAGGCACATTTTTTTTACTGGAAGGAACTGTCTGATCTCTAGTTCTTGCATGACATTTGTGCTGATTCTTCCTGTGAAATTCTAACATCTGGATTGTCTGACAACCCTGACCTGACTCTTGGAATCTTGGACTGATTTCAGACTATTCTGAATGTTCCTGTTAAAAGCAAACCATTCAAGCAATGTTTTGTCAGAGACTCTTTTTGCATTCTTTGACTGTTGTATTCTTGTTGACCTTGATTAAACCGTGAACTACCATATCAACTGTTTGTGAGTCAGTGTTTGAAACCAGAAACAGCAGGACAGCTGTCACCTGCAGCTGGGCTTGTGGGAAAGGCAGAAACAATAGAGACAGATTCTTATCTACCACAAGGAGGAGAGCAAAGTGAAACTAAAATGTTTGAACACTACTCCAGCTGTGAGTTGGCAGTACTATATTTCTATATACGATATAACGAGTTGCCTCAGTCCTCTACATTCTCTTTGGAACTAGGAAGAGAAGCAAAGGGCACTGCTCTTTGGTTCCTCCACAAACACCATTCACACTTAGTGTTCAGAGGATCAAATCTAATAAATTGCAATTGCCCCAGCAAAAAAGAAAAGAAAAAAGAAAAGAAGGAAACAGAGAATAAAAATCATAGTAACACGGCAAGCAGTCTTTTCCAGCCTATGGAATGGATGATCAGAAGGCCTGTCTTGATGACAGGAACTCTAATGATATCTTTTCTGTGAGTGATTAGTCAGGTGGGCAAGTTGATCCTACACAATGAAAGCTATAAAGAGACTCTTTGGGGCTGTCCTCAAAGCCAAGAAGGCAGAAGAAATAAGTTGCAGCCTATCATATATCTATACAGGATATATCTATATATCTATCTATATCTATCTATCTATCTATCTATCTATCTATCTATCTATCTATCTATCTATCTATCTATCGGATGGGGATCAGTCATAACCAAAATTTGTCTTGGTTTGCTTTAACCCAAGAGATATTTTCCTTTGAGGGTGTATGTCTCTTGGTCTGTGTTTGTGTGCACTGCTTCACTTTTTAACAGCTTTATTTCCTTTTGTGTCAACAGATCTTTCAACCAAATGTGTTCCATCTCTGCCCCCCTCTTTTTCCTCCTTCCCCAGCCTATTTTTAGCCTCTTATCACAGTTATTTCCTGCAGTAAATAGTTTCCTGGCATTGCTGCTGGAGCAGACTGATGTTAAGAACTGGAGAGCACATTGTGGCACAGTAGGTGACCGGGCTGGGGGGGGATGGGGAGAGGAGGAGGAGGCCAGCAGCTGCAGGGCCAGAGAAAGCATCCCTACATTGTGGCTGATCCTAATAGTGGCATGGGGCTGTATTTCTTCTTCCTCTTTATTTCCCTCTCCCAGCACTGGCCTTAGTAGACTATTCAAACCTCAGATGTAGAATATTTCTTTCCAAGGTGTCTTTATCTTGCTTTGGTCAAGAGGTGCACTTCATTATTTTATCAAGAGAATTGCCTCTGCCCAAATGCCTTGTAGTGCAATAAGGGAAAGGGAAGGAATACATCATTTTGGAAAATGGACTGAAATGCAGTTAAAAATCTCAGTTGGACAGACTCAAGAGACAAAGCTAAGACAGCAAAGGGAGAGAGCAGGCCTACGAAAAGCTGCTGTAGCATGACCTCCCAATGCCAGCAGAGCAAATGGATAAATATTTTCAGCTGTAACTTTTAACAATACGATCACTTAGTTAAACATGAATACAAACAGTTTTTCAATGCTACAACTCTGGGATAATATTTAGCTTTATGAATTACTAGATTGCTACCCTGCCACTTGACAGCAAAGAAAATGCAAAATGCAAACAAAGCAGCATTAATACAACCAAAGGCCAGGTTTAAAGATATCAAACATTAAAATGAAATCAAACATTAAAATAAATAAACAACAGTTAAAAGCATGGTGGACGAGATTAAAGATTCCAACTCTGAATTATAATAATTGCTTTCCTATTGCTTTTATTTTACAGCAAATACCATTGAACTCAGGGTTTTTGAAGTTTTTTTTCCTACTTCTCTCTGCACAGATCCATCTTATAAAACCCACTGAGATTTAGCAGAAAAAACTCCTGTAGTACATTTTACTTTTTAATTAGAATGTTTCAGCATTTTTATAATAGTAATTATAAGAGAAAGGTTGTAATTCAGTTAACATAAAAGATTTTTGCCAAGTACAATGTGTTGTTCATATAGGCTGAACTGTACCACATGTGTTAGTTAGCATTTAAAATATTAGCATGAGGTAGATATGACATTTAAAAGCAAAAAAAAAGTTTTATTACAATCAATCCACCGGAGCTAAGATAACAAACAATAAATGAAAAAAAGATGTAGCTGCAACAACAAATAACACAACACAAATACAATACAACAGTCACTTATCCTTATCATATAAGATTGTTTCCCTCAGCAACTTGCTTCCTTTTTTCTGATGAGCTGCTAACATAAAGACAGTCAGAGAAAGAGGCATCCTTGGGATTTTAATTTCCATCAAGCATTAAATACTGAATGCATTGCCATGGAGATTCACATCTATCATTATCTCTATCATTATCTGCCTGCCTGCCTGCCTGCCTGCCTGCCTGCCTGCCTGCCTGCCTGCCTGCCTGCCTGCCTGCCTGCCTATCTAT
>JANHFM010017246.1:0-11541 GCA_032468115.1 Grayia smithii | reverse complement strand
CATCTCTTTAGTTATTTGCTTAATTCTTTCTTCTATATCACTGGTTTGCAATTTTAAAGCCTCTTGTAAAGCCTCCTTTAGTAAGTCCTTTAGTGTTAATGTTTGTGGGTTTGCTGGGTTGGATGATATCAGGGTCTGTAATTTTGATGGTTGTGCTGGCGAGCCCCCTGCACTTTTGGAAACACCAGGTTTCACTGGTTTAGAAGCCATTTCTTCAAATAATTAACTTTCGCTTTTCACTTTCCAGCTCTAGCAAATTCATTAAATCCAGTTATTTTTAACTCCTTTATAGAAATTGTATTTTAATTAAAATCAATAGTGCAATCTTTTTCCTTTGAATCTTCCTTTAATCTAATTTCCAAGAGTCTTAGACAACGCTATCAATCTCTTTTGCTGTCACTTTCATTTTCACTAACACTTTCGCTTTCATGCCCTGTTAGTTTATTCAGGCGCCATTTTTTCACCCTCTTAGAATAGTCTCTGAAGGAAGAAAGTTGATATTTCAGAGTTAAAGTTCGATGCTTGCTGTTACAATTGCTCCTGCTCCCGCTCTGCCTGCTTTTCGGTTTCAATGTTGCTTATTGATTGTAGGGATGGTCGCAGTGTCTTTTTCTGCTTTTTAGCAGAAGAGTCCCGGATCCGGAGTTTTATTGGGCTTCTAGGGAGCTCTCGCCCTTCAAGCCCCAGATTTATTATTTCTGGGGCTTTAGGGGAGCTCTACCTTTGTCCGAATACTCACTTTCCCCTTTTCACCCGAGGGGAAAGTTTCTAAACCGCAAGACAGCTGATTTTCGCTGTCTTTGCAGTTTTAATGCGATCACAGGGCTGACAATCCCTAAAGATCGTCCGCAGCGCTTGCGGTGCCACCGGAAGTATATTCTGTATATTCCATCTTCACTAATTTCCAGTAGTTTTAACTTATTTATTTCCCTTAACAATTAATCAGTTGTTTTAATTCTATGGATTATTCAGTGGATTTGAAGAAGCAGAGAGAATACAGGATTTATTTTTGTATTAAGTCATTAGACTTTTGTATGAAAAATTCATGAAGCAAAATTAGCATTTGCTTTTTAAGAATGCTTTTTATTTAATTTCAGAGAGCAATATTAAGGATGAAGAGATTTATGTACTGCTTTAAAGGTTGTTCCATTGTGATAATGATCCCTTGGTTCTAATTTCATCTAACTGAAGAACATTTTTTAAAAAGGAGGATAAAGTGTAATGAAACTTTAATTTTAGATTTAGAAAACTAGAATGACTTTGTTGTCATAGATTTGGCTTGAAACATTTAGAAATAGTAAAAAGTTGGAATTATATATATATATAAGCATATATATATATATAAGCATATAGGCAAAAAAGTAGTGACTTTTTTTCCCAGCGCAGTCACTACTTTTTTGCTTTTCTCCCCCCCCCTTTTGCACTGCTTTAACTTTTCCAATTTTTGTTTCTATTTGTATTTTGTTTTGTAATAAAGTTTAATAAAATATCATAAAATGCCTTTTCTTATCATAGTCTACACATGAATAGGTCTAGTAAGAAAGAACTGATCAGCCATAATTAAAGGATAACTAGGTGACATTTTAAATTACTCATATAAATCAAAATATGGGAAATCTTATCAAAGGGAAATGAAACTAAGGGGCTGACCACAATATGCTGGAACCTAAGAACATGTTTGTTTTCTCAGATTTCTTATAGCAGCCTACTTGTGAACTGTGTATTTTGGTCATTCCCACCATAGTATGGCATTACCACATCACAGGAAGAATGCAGTGATCCTGAAATGTGCATTGAAATACAAAATGAGGAAAGATTAATTTGACATATCCATCTAAAAGAGATACTGTGTCTATGATACTGCTAATTCTTAAATATTTTTGAACCACAGTAAACTATTCAAGAGAACAAACAACAAAATTTTGTATTGTCATATTCTAATTATTCTATTTTAAAACATTTCTTTGCATATAAAGAATAAATTTCAAATTTATTTGCAATGAATTGTATAATTAATTGCATTTTGTCTTGAAACTATTTCTTCGTTTAGTTTCTGCCTGGACACAAATCAGTATGCTAGCTTCCTTGTTTTTCACAATAGGTAGCATAATACAATAGGATTACATTTTTCAATGTGATACTCAGTTGCTACTGGATTGTATCAGTAGTTAATTGATTAGATATTGTAACCCTTCCAGGTTCCAATGTTTCAGTGCTGAATCATTAGTGTGATAGCTAGTATTCAATACTACGTTGGTACTGTTTCCTTTCATATTTTATACATTTATCATTTTGTGATGGCAAATAGCATTTTGAAAAACTTTCTAGATTGAACTCAGATTATATATATATATATATATATATATATATATATATATATATATAGATAGATAGATAGATATAGATATAGATGATAGAGATAGAGATAGATAGATAGATATTTTCACGGGTTCAGGTATGCAAGTCTTGGCGTATTTGGGTCTTTTCCCATGTAAGATTGAGAGTATCTTGGTGACATTTTGACAAGGTCACACTCGTCATCTTCAGGCACCAGTGGGAAAAGACCCGCTTACACGGGAAAAGACCCGAATACACCAAGATTTGCGCGCACACACACACACATATATATAGAGAGAGACAAATAGGCAAAATAAAGAAAAAAAGCATAAAATATATTTGCTACAGCTGACATCAGAAGAAAAACAAGAAGCAACAAAAATTTTGCTTCATATTTCTCTATCACCAGTAACTCTGCAATCTGATTCTGTTTTAAATAAAGTGACAGCAGTGTGCATTCAATGTTGGCTGCTTTTTCTTCTGATCTGGATTGGTCTGCACAGAATTGGCATATGCCAAATGTGTTTTGTTGTGGTTGCTGTTGTTCATAATGACTCAAATATTTCTTGGACTCAAGGAGAGAATTCTTTGAACATTCTGACATATCTAATTGCAGAAGAAAGGTGTTTGGGTATGTCTTACATGGGTTCGGGGAGGAAGGGAGAGAGGAGGCAAGAGAAAGTCTAAATAAAAATATGATTAGTTAAAAAAATGAAAGACACTCAAGAAACTACAGGCAGCACACTAGAATTCAGAAACTGGTGTACAGCAAGGAAGGCATGTGAAGGAAATCAGACCAGCCATTCATTAAGTAAAATCAAAAGATGGGGGTGGGCAAAAAAGGGGGGGGGGGGGAATGAAGGCCAAGACTTTTTCTACCATTTAGTTATTTTTCAAACCCACAAAACAGTAACTTTTAAAAGGCTGTGAGAACTGCTATAAAAGCTGAAAGGAAATACACGAAGTGCTTTTGCTGAGAAGATTAATGTGAATGTCACTGTGTTTGTTTTCCTATGTGTGAGAAGAAAAAAAAATGACTTAGGAACCTTGAGCAATAATGTTATAGTTCATGATTATTTTACTTGAGACATTACTATTGATACCTGGAAGAAGCAACATTATGATGAAAAATAAAAGCTGAAATTTCTAATTAGAAGTGTGGTATTTAATTAAAAAGGGGACGCAGAGGGACTTCCAAGTTGGCAGCGAAGCATTGAGGCGGTTTGGGAGAGAGATCCCTTTCCTAAACTGGGTCTTTTGTCAAGGGGGGCTTCCAGAGCGATTGCGGAACCCAGGAGTGGTTAGTGATCTGGAGGGGAATGTTCGGAGAGTCCAGGGAAGGGTGCGATTCCCCAGGGTGACGAGGAGTAAGATCCCAAACCCCTGACGAAGAAGGCGATGGTATACAGCCCCAAAGAAGCCAAGCGCCATCTTACCAACTTAGAGGAAGCAGTGGATAATTAATACAGCACAAACGGGAGGAGAGGGAAGCCGTGAACGAAAGAAGATCCAAAAAAGAACCCAAATAAGAAAGTTCCAGCAATTAACAAGCGGCAAGAAAGCTAAGTGTTGAAACTAAAAGCGGAGAGAAGAAGATCGAAGGAGAGGCAGAAACGGACCAGCGAAACTGTAAGCTTTCTTTTTTTCCAACTCCTTTGCCCTCTCTTTCATCGGGGATGGATTACTCTTCCAGGGAGAACAAGGAAGTGGGAGAGAGATCTTGAACGGACAATTTGGTGGATGACTAAAAGGAGTCCAGTGAACTTAGTATAATTTACAAAAAAACTAATTTATTGGGCTGATTGTTAGACAGAAGACAAACAACAAAAAGGGCAGATTGGACTAAAGAGACAGGACAGTTGAAATAATTGACAGCAGGAGTAAAGAGAAGAAGACAGGAATACGGAGCAAAGGGAAAAGACTTATTATTAAAGATTATTAAGAATTGTACGATACTTCACCTTTGGACCATGGTAATTTGACAATTTAATAATATTTAATATACTTCCTCAAGAGGTTTGGAAACTGAGAGACAGATAACTACCTGAAGGTCGATATTTAGATATTTAGATTATTACTATTAATTTATACTTATTTATCTATATATTTCTATACTTATTATATTTGTTAGAACTAAACTGCATTTAAATTAATTATATATTAAATACATTATAGCTATAACCATAGGTTAATTAATTCTTGTAACAATATAAATTTTGTTATTCATAATAATCAATTGAACTATAAGATTTATTTTAGAGCATAAAAATTGGACAGAATATATTGAATCAACTTATTGGTATATTAATTCTGCACTTTATTTGAGAAAGGTTTGAGTTGGAAAACATATAAGGAGAGATTTAATTAATTTAATAGGGGTCATTAACCTATATAGTGACCTGGGGGAGGATTGAAGAAATCTTAAGACAACAGAAAGATATTTTAAAAGAAATATCTAATACTACAACTACAACTACCATTAAGGTAGTCAAAAAAGGAACCCAGGGTACCACTTTGGTCGCAGCATCGCCGTTTGGACAGAAATCCATAGAAGGGATGTTTGCCACAGAGAAAACCAACCCACCTACCCTACATTCAATGCAAACTGTACTCAATTCTATATAAGAAACAATGATTCGGATGCAGGAAACAATGTTAAAAAATCACGGAGAAATTAAAAAAGAAATTAGAGAAATGAAATCTGAAATTGGAGATATGAAGACAGAATTTCAGAAATTAGATGGGAAAGTAGGAACCATCCAAGAAATAATTCGAAAAAATAAAGAGAAATTGAATTTAGGAAAAAAGATAACACAAGCAGAGCTAAATATAGAAAAAATGGAACAGAAAATGGATACAAATATGAGTATAGAAGAACAGCTGATTAATTTAGAATTAGAAAAAGATGCTTTTTATCTAAGATTTCAAAATATAGAGGAGACCAAAGTAGATCTAGGGATAATGACGGAATTAGTGGCCGAAATTCTACAAAGGGAATAATTTCCTTTGTAGGAAATTATTCAACAGGAAATAATTAGGGAGCTGAACAAAATTTACAGGGCTAATACAAACTATGCCAGGCAGCATGGCCTCCCGAGAGAGGTTTATGTTAGATTTGCCAGGAAAAAAATTAGGGATATTGTATATAAGATAACAAGAACCGAAGAAATAAGTTCTAAAGGAAAGAGAATAACCATCTTAAAACAAATTCCCAAACTGTAAGAGACCTAAGAAAAGACTACAAATTCCTGGCAATAGAATTAAACAGGAAAGGGATCCGATTTAGATGGCTGATCCCTGAAGGAATGATGATCTCCTGGGGCGAAAAGAAAATTAGGGTAGACAATCCAATAAAAGCAAGAGACTTCTATCAACAGATTACAACAGACGGACAGGAGAAAAGGATCCAAAGAAGAAAGAAATTGCAAGAAGAAAGTAGTAGCAGGGAGGAACTAGAAATATCAAGCGCGGAAGATCAAGTCTCAAGAGCTGAAAGTCAGATAAGTAGCGGGGATGAGAAAAAGGAAGAAGTCCAAACCCAAGAGGAAGAAGGAATAAGAACTAGGAACCAAATGGAAGCGAGAGCAGTTAGAAGACAAAAGTAGTAAGAAATGTCTTACGAATGTACATTACTTTCAATAAATATAAATGGACTAAATTCGATTTTGAAGCAAAAATTGATGTATGCAAAATTAGTGAAACAAAAAGTAGACATTATATGCTTGCAAGAAGTACATATAACCAAACAAGAAGGAAAATGCTTGCACGCACCAAAATTAGGAACTCTTTTTTCATCATTGGCAGGAGAAAAGAGGAATAGTAATATATATTAAACATCACTTAAAAGCTAGAGATATACGTAGATAAAGATGGTCGGATTTTAATGGTAGAAATAGAATTAGGATTACAAAATATATTATTAGTGGTGATATACGCGCCAAATGGGGAAAAAAGTGAATTTTATAAAAAATGAAATTTTATGAAAATACTGGAGATAGGAAACCCAATGTGTGTTTGTTAGGAGATTTTAATGGGATAGTAGACGTGGGAAAGGATTACGCCAGTATGCAAAATATGGGAAAGAAGAAAAAAAATATACTACCTCTATCATTCCAAAATATGGTCAAAGAACTAAATCTGTTTGATGTTTGGAGAACGAGAAATCCAGAAGAAAAGGAACGTTGGACTTACCTGAACATTCTTTTTTGGCGTGCTGTGAAAGAGTTCAAACAGTGGGTGATAACTCTCGCTGATTGGCTAGGGACCGAGTTAAATTTTGCATAAATACTCCTTCTCCTTCCTGTTGAGCCCACTTGATTAACGAGAAACTGGACTGGAGAAACCAGCACCTGAAAGGTAAGAAAACAAGTCCTGGCCCAAACCCCAATAGGGCGGGATTGAACTCTTTCACAGCACGCCGAAAAAGAACGTTCAGGTAAGTCCAACATTCTTTTTCCGGTGTGCTGTTTCAATAGTTCAAACAGTGGGATATACCCAAGCTATATATCCCTAGGGTGGGATGCTGTGTCAGGTGGAAGATCCTCAACTGGAAGGACCTGTTGCAAAATCTGTCTGCCAAAAGCCGCCTCGGCTGAGGCGAAACTGTCAATCTTGTAATTTTTAATGAATGGAGATGGAGATTTCCAGGTGGCTGCTCTACAAATTTCTAGGATGGAGGCCTGAGAAGCCCAAGCCCAGGCCGCTGATGTAGCCGCACTTCTCGAGTGAGCCGTAATGTGGCTAGGCCGTGATCGTCATTGGATATCATATGCTAAAGAGATGCAGGCTTTCAACTATCAGCCAATAGTAGAGGAAGATGCCTTGGAACCGAGGGACCTGGGCTGGAACGAAACAAAGAGTACCTCTGATCTGCGGAATGTGGTGGTGCGGCGGATATAGCGACAGAGAGCTCGTCTAATGTCTAAAGTATGCCATCTAGGGCATGAGTTGGATGAGGACAAAAGTTTGGCAAAATAAGTTCCTGTGTCCTGTGGAAATGTGAATTTACCTTTGGAATAAAGGTGGGATTGAGGCGAAGAACGAGCCTGTAGGGATGAAACAGGCAGAGATCTGGCCTGACTGACAGGGCACTGAGTTCAGAGATACGTTTGGCAGAGGTGATGGCAACCAGAAATGCGACCTTGTAGGTAAGCAATTTGAGACTTGCTTCTTTAATTGGTTCGAATGGTGGAAGAGTGAGGGATTGAAGAATGGGGCCCAGATCCCAGGATGGGAACCGATGAACAACAGGGGGTCGGAGGTAAGAGGCCCCCCTGAAAAAACTGCGAACTCTGGGATGTTGAGAGAGGGGTGGAACTCCTTCATGATTCAGGATAGTTGCCAGAGCCGCCAACTGCCTGCAAAGGGTGTTGATGCCCAATCCCTTGTCTAGTCCTGCCTGGAGGAAGGTGAGAACCTGCTGGACTGAAGCACATGCCAGAGATAAGTGACGGTTGGAACACCATAGGGAGAAAGAAGTCCACGTGGCCTCATAGATCCGTTTTGTAGAAGGGCGCCGTGAGTTGAGGAGTGAGTCCGCCACATTTTCCAGATAGTCATCTTCTATCAAGATCCTCCTTTCAAGTTCCACATGGTTAGTTGAAGCCATTGGGGTTCTGGATGTAGGACTGCCCCCTATGAGAGAGATATCTCCTCTGCTGGAATCCTCCATGGCGGGGACACCGAGAGGGACCTCAGATCCCTGAACGACACTCGTCGAGGCCAGTAAGGAGCCACCAACAGCAGGTCTGCTTGCTCCTCCAGGAGTTTGCGAATGACCTTGGGAATCAAGGGGAGGGGAGGGAAGGCATAAAGGAGGCTGGGAGGCCAACGGCTCTGGAGGGCATTGACTGCTTCCGCGCCTGTCGATGGGTATCTGTAAAAAAACCAGGGAAGTTGGGCATTGGCAGAACTGGCAAAAAGATCGACCGGAGGCTGGCCGAACCTGGCTACTATCTGCTGGAAGAGTAGAAGATGGAGTTGCCATTCCGCGTTGTCTATGGTCTGCCTGCTGAGCCAATCCGCCTGGATGTTGGATTCTCTGGAGATGTGTTCTGCCCGAAGAGAGAGCAGATGGGTCTCGGCCCACAGGCAAAGCTGTCTCGCCTCACGCATGAGGACCCTGGACTTCGTGCCCCCTTGACGGTTGATGTGAGCCTTGGTGGTCACGTTGTCCATTAGGAGGAGCATATGATGATGGTTCAAATGAGGTAGGAACTGTCGGAGAGCCAGATGGGCCACTCTCAACTCCAGCCAGTTGATGTCCTGCTTGAGATCGGTGTTGGACCAGCGTCCCTGTGCCACCAGGTGGCCCAGATGGGCCCCCCACCCATACAGGCTGGTGTCTGTGGTGACCGTGACTCTCTCCGGTTTCTTGAAGAGACACCCCTGTTGGATGGCCAAGGATGTTCACCATTTCAGGGAGGAGGCTACTCCCGGGGGCACTGGGATCCGGTGGGTGGAGTTGCTGGTGCCGTTCTTCTGGCTCGGAAGAAGGAGCCATTGGAGAGAATGAGAGTGGAGGGATGCCCAGGGAACGATACTGAGGCACGATATCATCTGCCCCAGCAATTTGGATAGGAGAAGAATAGGAGCCCTGTTGGAAGACAGAACTTTCCGAACTGTGACTCTGAGCTTGTGCACTCGTTCCTGGGACAGGAACGTTCGGCAGTTGACGGTGTCCATGAGGGCACCCAGATGTTCCAGGTGGTGGATGGGGACAGCTGACTCTTTTCTAGGTTTATCGTGAATCCGAACTGCTGAAGAGTGAGGATGATGAGATCGATGTCTGCGCGGGCCTGATGAACCGTGGACAACTGGATGAGAATGTTGTCGAGGTAAAATTGGGTTCTGACCGGAAATGACTGAAATATGCTGCCACCACGTCCAGGAGCTTGGTGAAGGTGCGGGGAGTGGATGACAGACCGAATGGAAGGGCGCAGTATTGATAATGTCTTCCGTTGTAACAGAAACAGAGAAACCTTCTGTGTGACAGCTGAATGGGAATGTGGAGATAGGCCTCTCATAGGTCGATGGACACCAGAAGATCTCCCTGTCTGATGCTACCCAGAATGCTGTGGAGAGATTGCATTTTGAATCTCCGATATTTTATGTAAGCATTGAGTTTTTTGTGGTCCAAAATGGCCCTGGTTCCGCCGGACTTTTTGGGGACCAGGACCAGGATGGAATAGAAACCTGCTCCCCGATGAGAGGGAGGAACAGGTTCTATGGCTCTGATGACGAGGAATGATTGATTTCTGCATCCATGAGTGCCAATTTTGCAGGGTTCCGGATTCTGGAGCACTGGATGAACTGTCAGGGGGCAAGGCCTTGAATTCGATGGTGAGACCCAAGGAGACTGTCTGGATGGCCCAGGCGTCTGTGGAGTTGGCTTGCCAGTGGGGGCGAAACTGGTGAGCTTCCCTCCAATGGGTCCTGGATCTGGATAGTCATTTGGATTTTCAGTAGGGGCGGTATCCCGATCCATGAAAGCAGTGTTTGGTCTGGGAGAATTCTGCCCCTGCCCCGAAACCCCTGGCGGTCTGATGTTCTATCAGTCGGCAGGAAGGCCCTGTGACATGCGGGCGATGGTGGGTTGTACTCACAGCCCCGAAAGGACTGCCTGCGATAGTAGGAAGAAAATTGCCTCTCCGGCCTCTGCAGATGAGAAGGCAAAATCTTACGTTTGTCTCTACCCTCGATGAGGATCAAAAAAGCTTCCCCAAAAAGGGGACCGCTCTTGAAAGGAACAGCAGCCAGTTGTCCTTTAGTCTTCATATCTGTTTGCAAGTGTTGAAGCCAAATGAGGCGATGGGTCATGACGTTGGAAGCAAGGGCCCAAGAAGCGAATTTCACTGAAGTGAGGGTGGTGTCCGCTGAGTATTTGGTGGCTGCTATGATTTTGTTCAGATCCTGATGGAGTCTCGTGTCATCTGGGGGTATTCAAGATTGCATCTCTTGCAGCCAAATGAGGGTGGTTCTGTTGAAAAAGGACGCTGCTGTAGCAGACCTAATTGCCCAGGAGGTAGTATTGTGGGTCTTCCTACAGGCAAATTCCGATATTTTATCTTCCGCTTTCAATCCTTCAGCTGCATCTGAAGGAATCAAGGAAGTAGATGCTAAACTAGCCATGGGGGCATCAATGGATGGGAGAGAGAGGAGGCCATCTAGGTCACTCTCCACAGTGAACAATTTCTTATCCAGACCACTGGGAGTGGATGGAGTCCCCGGCTGAGCCCATTGACGGCGTACGACATCTATGAACATTTTGGGAACAGGAACCGCGTCCTGCTCCGTAACTAGCTCAGTGAACAGCCTCTGATTAGGATCCTGAGGGGCAACAGATCCCTCAGCCTGACCCATGAGTGCCCCCATATTAGCTGCCGGTTTGGCCTTTTGCAATAAAAGCTTAAATACCTCAACTTTGAAGAGGCCCTTGAAGGTAGGTTTCTCTTGAAGAAGACCTTCATCATCAGAAAAATTGAGCTTATTGAAATCTTCCTCCTCATGAAGGTAGGATTCACTCAGATGTGAGGGGGATCCAGACGTGGAGTCATCAGAAAGATCCAAATCACGTGTCTCTCTGGGTCTTTGGACTCTAGAACCGGAACAAACTGCAGAAGAAGGCTGACCAAGACCCCTTTTGGTAAGAGCTTCTTCTATGCCCTGGGAAATGCTGTATGATATCATGGCAGCCATTGCTTTAGACAGCTGAGGCTGTGACTCCTCTACTGGGTGGAGCCCCGCTGCAGTGGGAGTGAAGGTAACAGATGTTTGAGACTCTCTACTAACTGCTTCTCTGTGTATGGGGGGGGCAGGAGTAGGTTCCTCCTCAAGTTCTTGTATGCCCTAAGGATCAAAGGAGACCTTAGGAGACCATCCTGCAGGGTTGGCCTGATGAACTTGAGCCACTGTCACAATTTGTGAAGATAATGTAGGAGCAGAGGAAGAGGAGGCACTTTCTACTCTCCTTTGAGCCTTGGCAAATTGCTTCTCTAGGGCACGTTGTTGTCTCTGGGCATCTTTGACTGCTCTGGCAGAACTCTGGCCAGGCTGAGATGATTTGGATCTAGTCTTGGGGCCACTGTGTTGAGCCTTTTTAGGGGGTGGACCCTGTTCATCATCAGGCCTAGATTCCCTGGGGGGAGATGCTAAGGCCTGGGAAGGAGTGGGGCTGAAATCTGCCATGTTCTAGGATACAACACA
>JANHFM010017106.1:0-11556 GCA_032468115.1 Grayia smithii | reverse complement strand
AAAAATAATTAAAACAAAACCCGAAGTACATTCTAATAACTTTATTTAGAAACAAAAGTAAAAATACTAACTGCCTATATTATTGCAAAGCTCACTAGCGAGCATCACAGAGAAAAGAAGGAAAAAAAACAGGAAAATAGAAAGCAAAACAAAAATTGTCTTCCGGACATGCGCATAAAGTATAATACCAGGTGTGTAACCGAAAAATTGCTGGGTCATGTGACAATGATCATGGTTACAAAGATAAGGTGTCCTACAAACACCAAACCTTGTTGGACCCTGCTGGCAACACAAAAAAAACCACAGTGACAATTGTGGTTTATATACAAGACTTCTATATACAGACATTCACATGGTAGGCATATACCAGGCAAGCCATCAATCTTCAACTCTACATGGAGAACTACACGAGAAGAGAGATACACTAGAAGAGATGCCCTTTAATGGCCTCCCTTATATAGACAGCTTCTTAAAGGAGCAATAACCCTGCTGACTCATTCTCATTGCATCATTTTAGTTTACAGCCTAAAAGCAGCTGGTCAGCTATTAAATCATCATTACCTTAACATTTCAGGTTGACTGAATGGAAGCATTTTTGGTTCCAGTGGAAATTATGCTTCCGAATTAGATATCTGTGGAGATTCTCAGTCACCTGGGTCATAGTTGTCCCAAAGATACTTTTTCAAGAGGCAACTGGATTTTCTTGTTTTTCTTAGAAGACATTTCACTTCTCATCCAAGCAGCTTTTTCAGCTGTGACTGGATGGTGGGGAATGGAGGGATGTATATTCCTTCCAGACAGCTGGTCATTTGCATTATTTTACAGAGTCATTGTGGCCACTTGGAGGTTTGTCTATTTCCTCAGTATTGCAAATGGTGACTCTGAAGACACAGACAAACCTCCAAGTGGCCTCAGTGACTCTCTAAAAGAATGCAAGTGACCAACTTTCTGCAAGGAATATAAATCCTTCCATTTCCTCATTATACAGTCAGAGCTGAAGAAGCTTCTTGAATGAGAAGCAAAATGTCTTCTAAGAAAAACAAGCTGCCTCTTGAAAAAGCACCTTTGTTTTGTTTAGTTTAGTTCAGGGGTGAAATCCAGCAGGTTTTGACAGGTTGTGGAGAACTGATAGTGGAAATTTTGAGAAGTTCGGAAAACCGGTAGCAGAATTTTTTTTTTATTTATTTAAATAGTTTTACAAAAAATTAACAAATTCCCCCCCTCCCCCTCCCCCACTAGACTTCCCAGAGCCAATACAAACATAAAAAAAAAACAATGTTAAACTAATTTAAACTTAACAAATTTTAACTATCCAAAACTAATCTCATCTATTAAACTCCAAAACCATTCAAAAATATATTGTCACTCATATCCTATTTGTAACTTATCAGTTCCATATTTTCTTTGAGTGTATTCTATCCATAATTTCCAGTCCGAATAATATTTTTCTTGCGTAATGTCCTTCAAATATGCTGAGATTTTCGCCATCTCTGCCAAATTTGTAACTTTCACTGTCCATTCCTCGATAGATGGCAATTCTTCTTTCTTCCAGTGTTGTGCTATTAAAAGTCTAGCAGCTGTTACAAAGTTCAACATCAATTTATTCTCTCTTGTTGTGAGTCCAGTGGTAATACCTAACAAAAACAATTGTGGCTCAAAGCATATTTTTTTCTTAAATACATTCTGCACAATCCACCAAATTTTAATCCAAAATGCTTTAACCTTTTTACATGTCCACCAAATATGAAAATACGTTGCATCTGCATGGTCACATCTCCAACATTTTGCTTGCACATTAGGATACATACACGATAATTTTTTTGGATCTAAATGCCATCTATAAAACATTTTATAAAAATTCTCTCTTAAATTCTGTGCTTGTGTAAATTTTACATTCATGACCCATACATTTTCCCAAATATCCAACATAATAGGTTTCTCTATATTCTGCGCCCATTTAATCATACGGAACCTTTTTTTAACAGCCTATTCGGCAGTGGTAGAAGCAGCATCGGTGGGGGCAGGGGCGTCAGCAGCAGAAGCAGTAGCAAGGGGGGCGGTCTGGGCTTTCTGGCAGCAGAAGCAGCAGCGATGGCAGGGGTGGTGGCGGCAGCAGAAGCAGCAGGGATGGGGGTTGGTCCGGGGTTTCTGGCGGTGGCAGCAGAAGCAGCAGCAATGGGGGGAAGTTCAGGCTTTCTGGCAGTGGCGGTGGCAGCTGTCGCCGCCATTGTTGCTGTTGCCACTGACATTGCTGCTGTTGCCGCCGCCGCCATCACAGCAACTGCCCCCCGTCGCCCCACTGAATATATACATTCGGTGTATAAGATGCACCCAGATTTTCACCTTTTTTGGGGTAAAAAGGTGCGTCTTATACTCTGAAAAATGTGGTATTTTCTTTCCATCATTTTTTAGCATTTTCAATTTTATATTTAAATAATATCACTTTATGCCTTTTGCTTCTTCTCAATTACAATTACTCCAGTTGTTTACATTCTGTCTTCATTTCGGGAAGTATCTCTCTAATTCCCTACCCAATCATTAACAGTGTAATATTCATCTTAATTAACTTTGTTATCAAAATTAATAATATTTTTATGTTACTTGATTTTCACCTTTCCATCTTCTGTGGTTTATCACAAAGAAGTTCTATTCCTTCTTCTTTGCAAAAATAGTCACTATCATAATTTCAACCCTTTACAATTAACATTTTAAATATTCATTTTGATTTACATTGATATCAAAATTAATAATATTGTCAAATTGCTTATTTTCACATTTCTATCTATTGAGATTTAGTGTAGACACTCTATTCATCTTTATCATATATTCACTTATAATAATTTTCTGCCATATCTTATTTTTTCAACTTCTACCATATTATTCTTACATATTTCTTTATCATTTCATTTTCAATTCTTTCATCTAGCTAATTTCACAGTATATCCTATAATTTTTCTCTCTTACCACTATTATAACAGTTAAAATTCTATTCTAATTTTAAAAACTATCAAAAATACTATTATTATCTTGTCTACTTTCCCATTCCTATTTATTAATCTACCTCATTTATATTTGCCTATTTTTACCCCATCGTTCTTCATCTTTAACCATCATCTATAAATATTTTTAACATCATCTTTTCTAATAATTTTTTGCATGACCCTTTATCTTGCTCTAACTTCTCAATTCTCTTTTTAATTTTTTTGTATATGTTCTTTTTCATCTGGCTTCCATTTACCTTTTTTTGTTTGGTTTGAACCTCCCTTTCCCAAAGCTTTCCCTTGTCTCTTCCAGATTTCCCCCCTTTTCTTTCTGTTCATTTTACATTCCCAACAATTTCAGTAATGCTCTCCATCTGATTTCTATTTTTTAATATTTTCTCTTCAACATTGTTGATTTCTTGTTTCTCATTCAAATTTTTAAAATAATTTTCCGTTTCTTTTCTTTCTGCCGTTCCTTTCTTTCTATTAAAGATTCACACATGCTTTTAAATATCAAAAGTAACTCTTTATACATCTGCAACTCCATTTTATGACAATTTAAAAGATTACTAATACCTCCCCCAATTAAATCTCTATACATTTAACCAAAATTTTAAATCTATATAATTTTCTTATATCTTTTCTTCTTTCCTGCTTCAATTATTCCTTTGGTTCTTTAAAGTTGAAATGTTCTTCTCAATTATTAATTATTGTCCCAATTCAGCAACAGTCAAATCCAATTATAAAACTATCTTCCAGAAGAGAAAGAAAATGAAACAACAGTATTTTCTCACAGTATCCAATTTATCTTCTTCTGTACAGCCAAGATAGAAATTTCAAGCTACTATTTTTTCTGTTTTGTCTATTTGAATAGAATGTTACAGTGCTTTTTCTTTCCTCCAGCAGATGGCACTCTCCGTTTCTACTCCGTTACAAAGCAGGTTATTTTATCCAATTGTTTGTCAAAATGTCCAATGATTTTCAAAGTTCTCTTATAAATTGTTATTTTCTTCCAAAAATCATTTTCTTTCCTTTTTAAAATCTTTACTTTTTCCAATTTTCCAAATCCAAGATTTTCTCTTAGATTCTTTATATTACACTCAACGGCTTCTCTTTGTTCTGCGTTCCTATGTGTGTGGTTCCCCCCCCCCAAAAAGCCCAATAGCCGCTAGTCCAAGCTCAGGAATTCTTTTAAAAGTTCAATTTCCACTTTTCTTACTATAAATTGGCATTTATCTCAATTCTGGCACTCCGTCCAGTCACCACTCCTGCGCAATTCTTCGGTTTGGTTGTCCCAGCTTCAAGACTGTCACCATAAGATGGCCGCCACCCCACTGCCACTTAGAAGAGCTGTTTCTGTTCCAGCAAGGAAATTGCCAATTTCTCATCCATGAAACACCTCTCCTTTCTTCACTGTCCTTATAAGACAGCTATGGCTCGAAAGCCTCTTGGCAATGATTCATCTGGCTGGATTTTGCGCAGCTCATCAGAGCCCACTATTTTCCATGTTGTCCATGTTGACAGTTTTGATGTACTGTTTCAACCTTCTTCTGCTTCAGAGCCATCGCAGTGTTCCGGTAAGCGGGGGGCGGGGGGGAAGGTGTCAGCCGGGCCTGGGCTTCAGGCTGACTGCCACTTCCCTTCCAACATGGAGGAGGGGGTTTCCCCGGGATTCCCCTTGTTATCGTACTCGTGCGGTTGCTTACCAGCCGCTATACCACCGGTGGTTTCGCCCGCTTCCCGGTCTTGCCGGTGAAACGGCTTCCACCTAGTTTTGGCCTCCTTCCTGAGACCTCGTGGCATGGGCGACTTGCAGAGCATCGGACCACGTGGGCGGGACGTGCTCCATACTTTCCCAGGCAGGCTGAGCTTCTGGAGCCTATGCACGATCATGCAAGCTCCAAGGTCATTTTTTTTGAGGTTTCTGGGCGTGAGGGTGGCCTAGCAGCACAGGAACGGCCGCCATGTTGTCCAGCTATGCGGTGGAGGTTTTCCTGCGCACGCGCTACCATTTTGAATGGGCAGTTTTTATTCTACTATGCCCTGTATATTCCCTCAATTTCTGGTTGGCCTGTTTAATTGATCATTCAGCTGCCTGAGGATTCCGGCTCTCTCCCTTGAGACTGTGGGGAGTAAATGCCTGGATAGTTTATGGCCTGTAGCTGCTACCAGCATTGATCACAATGGCTGGGGCAGCTGGGCGTTTTGAGTATTTATTTAATCATATTTAGTGGCTCATCCATGAACCATCCACATTGATTGTATCATTACTAATAATGATTATAATGATTATAATGATTTAAAAAAATGATTTTAATGATTTTAAAAAAAGGAACAAGGAGGATCTTTTCCATTCTCACTTGCAGGGGTGCTAATGGGCGTTAGGGAAACCCGTCCAGTGGGCCTGGCTGTAAGTCGTGGCCTCCACTGCGCTAGAGGTTGGTGGGCCATGCCTGACAACAGATAGGCTGCCCGGTTATTCATTCCTTGCAGGTTTACAACTCTTTTTCTGGTGATTACAATTGTTGTTAGTGCAACCAGGATTGGTGTCCAATCTCTTTCACGTTTTTCTTTATATCTGTCCAGCAGATATTCGTTTTGAACAGAGAGGATGGCTGAGTCTGAATTGTCCTCCGATCTGGAGCAGGTGGACAGTCCTGTAGAAAGGACTACGCCTCAACCTGAACATCCTTCCACCTCTGCCCTGCCTTCCACGAGAGCAAGGTCTAGGGCCAAGATATCATACTCCCCTAGATCCAGGAAGGAATCTGCAGAGGATAAGCATACCAAAAGGTGACACAAGGCTCTAGAGAAGCAATTCACCAGGGCACAACACCATCAGCCCTTGGAGCTGACGCCTTCTGTAGTTCCCACCCCCATCTCTGCTGAGGTCCCTACTGTCATGTCCCAACCAATTGAGGAAGGAGATGGCTGTTTGGTCAGAACAGGAGTATTCCATATGAGCAACCAGTTGAGTTCAGGGATTCCCCGGCCCCTGCAACCCCCCATGGGATCAGACTAGCTCTGTCTACCCCCAGGAGATCAGCCTCGGAGGCAACCTTTACTCCAACGGCTGCGGATTTTTGTGCCGGGGACGAACAGGTTTCCTCTGTTCCTTTAGATCTCCACAGTATCATTTCAGAGGTGATTACCAAGTATCTTGCTGCGGCTCCCGATCAAGGAGCAGCTGTTTCCCACCAGGGGGCCATCTTTCAGTCTCCTGGGGCAGGGCCGTCCCAGGGTCCGGCTCTGCACCGCAGGGCCATTGCCCCACAGCATTTTTCCAATGATACTTACAGAGTGGATAGTCATGTTGAGGATGAGGAGTTCAAGGAACCAGAGTTTTCTGATGAGGGGATGGAGGTAGATCAACCGGCCTTCACTGGCCTTTTCAGTACCTCTCTTTCAGGTCCTTGTTACACAAGGCTAAGGTCACATATGGTATGGGACTCACTGAGCCGGATCCCCATCAACAAATGGGTTCTTCTGACATGCAAGACAATCTTTTTTCCATGCGATCCAGAGCGCAGGAATGCATTCCTTGCCCTGAGTTATTCACTGAGGTGATTTAGAAGCAGTGGGTGCAGGTGGGGGTTCCTACAGCACTAAACAATCATGATAGGAAAGTGTATTGTGCAGCTCCCAATCTGGATAACCTGCTTCAACTGCCAACAGTAGATAGCCAATTGCCAATTTAACATCTTCTCTTCTTCCAAGCGATACTGAAGACTGAGGACAGGAGAACTCAGGTATCGTTCCACAAGATGCACCAGGTGGCTGCCTGGGCGATTAAGATGGCCACGTTGGCCTCTTTTTTCAATAGGACCGCGCTCCACTGGCTTCGCAAATTACAAGAGAGGATTCCCCCCTGAGGACACTAGGGTGCACCAGGACCTCAACAAATTAGTTGCAGCCACCGAGTACTCTGCAGATACCACCCTGGATGCTGCCAAGTTTGCATCCAGGGCTCTCGCTTCCACAGTAACGTCCCGCCTCCTCCTTTGGCTTTGCCATTGGAAAGCGGGAATGAAGTCCAAGTGGAAGTTGGCCTCTGCCCCCTTCACGGGGTCACAATTATTTGGGGATGCCTTGGATCGTCGAGGATAGGGATAAGCGCAAGGTCTTACCCTTCTCCTTTAGAAGGGCACTCATACTCCCCATACTCACAACGCCAGTCCTTTCGGCCCAGCGCCGGACCTAGCAGGTCCTAATACTACCGCCCCCCTGCCAGGGTGGGGACCGTCCCACCAACAGATCTTCCTTTTGGGTTAGAGGAGGGCAACAGTTCTTCAAACATGCCTTCTGTGGGGCAGGCAACGGGGTCCAGAGGTGGTAAGTGACTATCTGGAGTCACTTCCCATCAGCGGGCAACTCCAGCACTTTTATGCCCACTGGGAGTCAGGGACCACAAATGCTTGGGTACTCCAGACAATGAGGTTAGGCCTCACCTTGGACTTCCTATCCTGCCCTTCCAACCGTTTCTTGGCCTGCTCAGTCTCCCCAAACCCAGAGCAGCGGTGGCTGATGGAGGCGGACATCCAGCATTTCTTGGAGATCTGTGCCATAGAGGCAGTTCCCCTCCCTGAACACAACACAGGGTTTTATTCCATCTTATTCTTAGTGCCAAAGGGCTCCAGTGTCTGGCAGGGGATATTGGACCTCAAGCACCTAAATCATATCCTTGTCTACTGACAATTCAAAATGCAAGCTGTCAAGTCAATCTTAGGTTGCATTCGTCCTCACGACTGGATGACATTGATCAATCACAAGGAGGTGTATTTCCACATCCCAGTCCCATCGCTGGTTTTTGAGGTTCACCTACAACAGCCAGCATATCCAGTACAGAGCCATGCCCTTCGGCCTGTCGTCGGCCCCTCGGACGTTCACAAAGATGCTAGCGGTCGTAGTGACTTCACTTCGACAGATCCCAATTCGTCTAACAATCTGGATGATGTGCTGGTCCTTTCGTTCTCGTCAGAGCAGGCCCACATCGAGCTCAAGATAGTTATGCAGGCTCTGGAACTTCATGGCTTCTCTATCAACATCGCGAAGAGCCACCTCGTCCCTACCACGCGCATCTTACATCTAGGTACGGAGATAGATTCAGTCAGAGGTCAGGTGTTCCTGTCCCAGGACCGCCAACACAGCATCAGGCAGTTGGTGCGGTCGGTATCTTCTGTCCGGTCAGTCCAAATCCTATAGTTGTCGCAACTCCTGGGGAAGATGATCTCCTGTATCGACATTGTTCCGTGGGCTCGCTTCCACTCATGCCCTCTACAGTGGCTGTTGCTTCCACATCAAAGAAGCAGTCACAGCAATTTGAGGGGCTCGATTCATCTCCCGGCAGTCTGGTAGTCTCTCCAATGGTGGGTGTCACCGGCGATTCGGAATGGTTGCCATCTCCAGGTGACCCAGAGGACCCAAATAACAACAGATGCCAGCCTGTCTGGTTGGGGACACACACCACCTATCACAGTTAGCCCAGGGCCATTGGTCCCCTGTCGAGTTACAGCAGAGCATCAACTGGCTGGAACTCCGAGCCATTCATCTGGCGCTTCGTCATTTCCAGTTGGCAATAGAGGGGCATCACATCCTGGTTCTTACGGACAACATTGCAGCAAAAGCGCACGTGAACCAAGAAGGGGGCACTTGATCCCGGCAGCTGAAGGACGAAGCAGAGCATCTTCTTCAATGGGCGGAGCTTCACACGATATTGCTCAGGGCGGAGCATATCTCTGGGTCGGACAATGTGCAAGCGGACTGGCTGAGCCGCACCCAGGTGGATCATTCGGAGTGGCATCTCGATCCTCTCGGACAGGTTCGGGACACCGGTCTTGGACCTCTTCACCTCACCTGGGAACGCCCAACTCCCAAGGTTCTTCACCCGCTTCCCATGTCCGACCGCTGAGGACTGCGATGCCCTCCGTTGCCAGTGGCCGAAGGGGCTTCTCTACGCCTTCCCTCCAGTACCCCTGATCCCGATGGTAATCTGGAGGATAATAAAGGAACGGGCGGAAGTGCTCATGGTAGCACCACACTGGCCACGTCACCACTGGTTCGTGGACCTTGTGGGTCTGTCAATGTCCCATCCCTGGAGAATCCCTCAAGACAGGACCTCTCTCAGCCAGGGCATCATACGGCATCCAGATCTTCACTGGTTTTAAGTGACCGTCTGGCATTTGAGAGGGTCCTCCTGAAGAAGGACAACCTCTCGGGGGAAGTGATCGGGAAAATACAGGCAGCCAGATGATCCTCGATGACACACCTGTACAACTCAACCTGGCGGACGTTTTGCATTTGGTGCGCGAAGCACCACCTTGACCCAACCACTGCTTCCTTCCCAGAGGCTCTGAATTTTTTGCAAGCTGGATTGGTGAAGGGTCTTGCACCAAACTCCCTCAGGTGCCAGGTCGCTGCATTGTCCACCATACTAACCACTCCCTCAGGGATTCCTCTTTCCTGTCATCCTAGGATCACGGGGTTCCTTAGGTGGGCGGGGAACTTATGTCCCAAGGTGATCCATCATTATCCTTCCTGGGATCTCACACTGGTGCTCCAATCCCTCACAGCCTCGCCCTTCAAACCGTTGAGCTCCATCAGTCTTCTTACCATGAAGGTAGCCTTTTTAGTTGCCATAACTTCAGCTAGACGGATTTCAGAGCTTGCAGCTCTGTCTGTGAGGGAGGACCTGTGTATTTTCCATACTAACTGGGTGGTTCTGCAGTTGGACCCTTCTTTTTTGCCGAAGATTAATTCAGAGTTCCATCGGGCTCAAGAGCTTGTCCTCCTGGACTTTTGCCCAGACCCCAAAAATCCCAGGGAAGCTCAGTGGCACACCTTGGACATTAGGAGGGCTCTCCACAGATACATCAAACACACTGCCCCCTTTAGAAAATCAGAGGCATTGTTTGTGTCTTTCCACCCTTCTTCCCTTGGGACAAAGGTTTTCTCTACCCCAATTGGCCATTGGCTGAAGGCCTGTATTTCCATGGCATATGCCCTTAAGGCCAGGCCCGTCCCAGGGAAGATTTACGCCCATTCCACTAGGGCTGCAGCTACCTCGGCTGCGTGAGCTACCCAGGCCTCTGTAGATGAGATTTGTAGGGCGGCTACTTGGTCTTCCCTGACATCCTTTATTCGCCATTACAACGTAGATAGTTTTGCCTCGACTGAGGCGTCATTTGGGAGGCGGATACTACAAAGGGTTGCCCACACTGGGCACCTGGGACCAGTCAGTCTCTCTCCCCCCCCCGGATCACTAGCGTGGGTACATCCCATTCGTGGAGTCTCCAGGAATAGAGGCTGGAGAATGGACATTGTTCTTACCTGAATGTCCCTTCTCAGCTCATTCCTGGAGACTCCAGCCCTCCTTATGTGGCCTGAGTCCCTCAGGCCCGGGGGAGTGGGGGAGGCTTTGTGTGTTTTTTTGTATTATGCTTTAATTGCAGACAATCTATTGGTTCGCTACACCTTTGTGAACAACTGGGGCTCAGACCGGCAGAGGAGGAATTGCTAAAGGAAAAAGAAAAAAAACTACTCTCAATCTCTAGCAACAACAGAGAATTTAACCCATTCGTGGAGTCTCCAGGCATGAGCTGAGAAGGGATGTTCAGGTAAGAACAACGTCCATTACATGGAGTTGTAGAGATATCTAGCCATAATAACATTCTTTTCTTGGGAGTCAAGGACATTCTGCCTGTACCTGGAGTGGCAACTGGGAGGCATCTCCAGTTGGGACAGTGCATTGATTGGACCATGTGATGAACATGTGCGTGCAGTGGAAGGGACTTGGACTTTCTTTTGGATGGGGACAACCTGGGGGCTTTCAGATTCAGGTTTTCCAGGTATGTTAATATGACAACTCTAATAAAATAGAACTCTGAGGAACTTCTAGCCTCGGAGTCTTTTTTCGTTGGGAGTGTTACTTGGAACCCTGAGAGCTACTTTTGAAGGGCTCAATTAGAGTGAGATAATAGTAGGAAGGCATTCAGTTACTTTTCAAGTGTATATTCTGGAAAGCATTCCTATTGCTTAAAAATCACTTTAAAAACTGGTGAATTATATATCCTAACAAAAATTATATATGTTTTAGTCAAATTCCTTGAGTTTATAACTATAAACTAGGTTTATATGGACAATTTTTGTACTATATAGAAAAACTGAACTAAAAAGAACGGTAATCCATATATATTTTAGTTTTTAAAACTAAAACTAAAATGGACTTCTGGTTAGCGAGGCACATGCCGAAGACAACCTCTTGTTGGTCGCCAGCTCTGTGGTTCCGTAAGTTGAGAAAAACAGCGAAAATCAGGTATTTTTCTTGGCCAAAGCTATCCTTTCGGGCAAAGAAAGGATAGCGAGCATCTGGGTGTAGGTGTCCCCCCAGAGCTTCGGATTATTTATTAATCCGAGGCTCGAATGGGGAGCCCCCAGGAAACCCAGAAGAAAGCTCCAGACCCAGAGACTGCTCTGCTTCAGCAGAAACAGACGCTGTAACAACCTTTGCTGACTACATTGAAAATAACAAGGATTAAAAGCAGACGGAGTAAAGACAGGAATAAATAAAGACTGCAAG
>JANHFM010017086.1:0-11560 GCA_032468115.1 Grayia smithii | reverse complement strand
GACCACCTTTGGTGGGAAGGGAACAGCGCTCTGTGCGCCTTTGGTGTTGAGTCATGCTGGCCACATGACCACGGAGACGTCATCGGACAGCGCTGGCTCTTCGGCTTTGAAACAGAGATGAGCACCACCCCCTAGAATCGAGAACGACTAGCACATATGTGCAAGGAGAACCTTTACCTTTAAACTTAAACTATTTTAATGCAATCTTTCCCGATCGTGGTTAAAAAATCAGAAAGCATGTGTAAGCACTCTTCCTAAACAATGAATGTTACTTATTCATATCCCGCCTTCGTTAGTTTTATAAATAACTCAAGGTGGCAAACATACCTAATCATTCCTTCTTCCTCCTCCTATTTCCACACAACAGCCCTGTGAGGTGGGGTGGGCTGAGATAGAGATAGAGAGGCTGGCCCAAAGTCACCCAGCCAGCTTTCACAGCTAAGGTAGGACTTGAACTCACCACTTCCTGCTTTCTAAGCCTGGCACCTTAACCAAGAGACCAAACTGGCTGTCGATTAAAAAAAAGCACAAGATAGAAATATCAACTTGCTAGTCAGAAAAAGAATTTATCAGGTTCCTTGTATTTTTAATTCCTTATTTTTTTCTCACCGTAGAACAGTATGGAGTGGTGTGGTGACCTAGAGGTGGAGCTGTCGCCTCACAATCAGGAGGCTGTGGGTTTGATCCTAGATAGAGGCAGATATTTCTCTCTGGGCACAAGGAGAATATTATCTGCTGAACAAAACTCCTCATTGGTGACAGGAAGGGGATCCAGCCAGTAAACACTCAGCTCCATTCAGTTGCCCAGATTCCACCCTGCAATAGATGATGGCAGTGTTTCTCAACCTTGGCCACTGGAAGATGTGTGGGCTTCAATTCCCAGCAGAGCTGGCTGGGGAATTCTGGGAGGTGAAGTCCACACATCTTCCAGTGGCCCAAGTTGAGAAACACTGAATTATGGGGTCGTTAAATGATGATGATAAAC
This sequence comes from Grayia smithii, assembly GCA_032468115.1. Lineage (NCBI taxonomy): Eukaryota > Metazoa > Chordata > Lepidosauria > Squamata > Grayiidae > Grayia > Grayia smithii. The sequence goes on along the minus strand of JANHFM010017086.1, from coordinate 10,575 downwards.
CAGTACTCCCCAAACTTGAGTAAACTATCTCAGATTTGAGTAAATATATTTTTTTCTTTCAGTAACAACATACAACGCCATTCATGGTATATATTTTTTATTTTCCTGGTCTTTTTTTCTTTCATTCCTTTGTACTTGTTTTTTACTATTGCTAGTAGAATGGTTAATTAAAAACATTTTTTCCCCCCCAAAAAAGAAAGGAAGTGGCAGAATTCATCTTCAGTCAACCAAATTCTCCTTTTGGCAGGTGGAAATTCAGGTGGGGCCCGGCGTGTGCCGCATGAGGCAAAACTCGGAGCAGTGCCACCGTATCGCCACAGGGGGGAAAGAAAATTGTCTGAAAATATGGGACCTGCACCAACCTCAGGAACCGGTTTTTCGAGCGAAGAACGTGAGTAGTTTATTGGCTTACCTGGATTTGTGTTTGCACACACACACACACACGTGGGTTCCTTGCCTTGGGTTTGCAATTTCGGACTCAAGAGTCTCCTCCCTGCATTCACGTGATTTCTTTGTACCTGTCTCAGGTGTGCCACGACTGGCTTGACCTGAGGGTACCTATCTGGGACCGGGATATGGAATTCCTGCCTGGGTCAGAGAAGATTGTGACTTGTACCGGACACCATCAGGTAGAAGCTGGTAGAGATAAGTGAGATCTTCAGCCACTCAGAGCAGTTTATAGTTCCGTGATGACGAACCTAATGGCACACGTGCCAGAGGTGGCATGCAGCCTCTCTGTGGGCACGCGTGCTGTCGCCAAGTGCTCTTCTGGTTTCTGGCACACAGCTGGTCTTCGCGTGTGCCGGAGTCCTGGAAACACGAAGACCAGCTGGCCAGTGTACATGAATATGAGAGTGAGACGTTAACTAGTCCAAAGGAAAGAAGTGCAGGAAGGAAAAGAAGGGAGGAAGAGAGGGAGGAAGGGAAGAAAAGGGATGAAAGAAGGAATGGATGAGAAGAGGAAGAAAAGGGATGGAGGAAGGAATAGATGAGAGGAAGGAATGGATGAGAAGAGAAAGGAAGAAAAGGGAGGGAGGAACAGAGAAGGAAGAAAGGAAGGAATGGACGAGAAGAGGAAGAAAGAAAACGGAGGGAGGAACAGAAGGAAGGAATGGATGAGAGGAAGGAAGGAGTTGGATGAGACGTGGAAGAAAGAACAGAGGGAAACAGAAGGGCGGGCAGAATGGATGGGAAGAGGAACGAAAGAAGAAGGAAGGAAGAAGGAGGAAGGAAGGAAGGAAAGAAAAGGAGGAAGAAGGAATGGTTGGGAAGATGAAGAAAGGAATTTAAAAAGTGGGAGGGAGGAAAGGAAGGAAGGAAGGGAAGTAATGAGGAAAATGGGAACACCCTTCCCTCCCCTTCACTAAAGTAGGACAACCATTCCATCCTGCTTTTTGTGCAAGAACTCAGCCTGACTCTCTTGATCTTTTGCACCCAGGTCCGGGTTTACGATCCCAGTTGCCCCCAACGCCGTCCCGTCTTGGAGGTGACCTATGGCGAATACCCACTTACCGCTCTCTCGCTCACTTCCGATGCGAAGTGAGTCTCTTTTTCTCTTCCTGAAATGGAGAAGCTTTTGGAAAACGCAGTTATACGAGTTAGGGGCAGTTGTTTCTTAGAGGATAGAACTCTGCTTTATAAAAACAATTAAAAAAATGTGAATGAAAAATGTGCCAGTGAAAGATTTTCAAAAAAAAAAAAAAAAATAGAATGCCAAAGATAAGATACTGTGGAATTTCAAATGGATTCATCCTTTTTTAAGGATCCCATAATTCCTTGTGGGGTGGAGTCAGGTCAACTGAATGGAGCTGAGTGTTTACTGGCCGGATGCCCTTCCTGTCACCAATGCAGAGTTTTGTTTAGCAGATACATTCTCAGTGTGCCCAGAGAGAAATATCTGCCTCTACCTAGGATTGAACTCACAGCCTCCTGATTGCAAGGCGGGAGCTCCACCTCTAGGCCACGGCACCACTCTTGAATTTCAAATATATTTGATTATCATTCTATTAACAAATTACACTGTGTTAAACAGTAAATAATTAAATCAAGAATAGAAATTATTGCTCGAGTAGAAATAGGATTGTGTGGAAAATAACACCGAAGTCACAGATGTGGTACAAGAGCTTCTGTTATTACAATCCAAGCATGGTTTCCAGTTGGAATTAAATTTTGTTTCCGATGTAGGAAATCTTGACATCGAAGGATACCTCTATAATTTAATTAGCTTTTCTTCCCCCCCCCAAAAAAAGGAATCAAATACTGTATCTTTTGGAATAATAAACGTATACAAGGTGCTTGCATGGAGATAAATCATTTGCTTCCTTAGTGATTTTCTATTGCAAAGCAAAATTTTAAAACAAACATATAACTTCTAATTTTTTTTCCAGTGCTGCTGTTGTTGGCAGTTCCCACGGAGACGTTGCAGTTATAGATCTACGGCAAGGTATAAATGGAGAAGAAAAAATAGGATTTACTTCAAAAGAAACTTGGGAGAATGAAACAAGCTGTGTTTCCTAGGCCCGATTCCCACGGAGTTTTCTTTAACAAGATTTATGAAGAACAAATGGATGTGGCTTGACAACAATTCTGTTTTGGATTGAGAATGGAACGGTTTTAGGTTTAGATGTGGGTTATACTGTTCTTATTTTGATTTAATAACTGGTTTTGTATATTATATTTTTGATTCTAATCCTTTTGTGTGTGACCCTAAAGTCAAAACGGAACAAACAAAATCTTGGCACATCAAAATTTCTACCTTACCTGCCTGAAGGCTAACGAATTTTATCAGTAATTTAATTGAGCCATGTAATTGCAAATCATGGAGGCTTTGGATCTTTTGGTACTGTTTGCTTGCAGTTTTCATTACCCAACTAAGTAACATCATCAATGAGAGGGAGTGTGGAATTTGCTCCCTGTTTTATATACAGCAGCTTGCCCTGCCAATATTGGTGGGGATGTGGTTTTCTTCTTGATAATCCCTGGATTGGACTATTGTTTTCTGATGGATTGTTTGTCTGGTGTTAATCCCTGTTTATCTGGGTGTTCTGGTCTTGTTATTTCCTTCCTAGCTTGCTTATTGTCTTTCAAAAGGGGTCCAAATGTTGTTTACCTCTCTGTGCCTGTTGACAGTTAATTGTTCTCGAGTGCCCAGCTTCCAGAAATTTCCTAAATTTCGATTTAGGGTTTCCCAGTTGAAATATGGTTGATTGAGTCTGTCCTATCACATGTATTTTGGGTGAAGATGTAATCTTTGTGTCTCAAACCTTGGGATCTCTCTGCCACAGGGCGTTTGGTGAAGTGCCTTAAGGGTTTTGCTGGCAGCGTCCGTGCCATCCAGTGTCACCCTACTCTTCCTGTGGTCGCTTCGTGTGGATTGGATCGTTTTCTTCGGCTGCACAACCTCCAAAGCCAGCGTGTAGAACATAAGGTAGAGGGCAGTCCTGGGAATTGGGGATTTGGGTACAGAATCTGGAGCTTATAATCAGAATAGAGCTGGAAGGCACCTTGGACGCTTTCTAGTCCAGGGGTCGGCAACCTTAAACACTCAAAGAGCCATTTGGATCCGTTTCCCCATAGAAAAGAAAACACCGGGAGCCACAAAAGCCATTTGACATCTAAAATGAAGATAACATTGCATATATCCTTTTTTTACCTTTATGCTATGTATATATATAAAAAACTATAGCGTGTTGCATTTATGAAATCAATGAACTGCTGCAGAGAAAACAATTTTTTTTATTTCTGCATGCAACAAAAACATTCTGAACTCCGAAAAAAAAAAAGATGGGTTGAAAACCTCAGTAAATCGTATGCCGGCAGTTGTGAAGCCCTGTCATAGGCCACGCCCCCCACAGCCACGCTCACCCATCAACCGGGCAGAATACGGGTTGCTAAAATTTTTCAATCCCACACCTTGGCAGGAGAGCGGGGTGAGCCTGTGTGAGTTGCAGGTCGCCTCATTTTATCTCTAATCAGGTTGGATCTGGATCTCCAGAAAAGTTTGACGCAGGCTATCCGAGAGACAGGATAAAACATTTCATACTGAGTCTGTCTTGATTCCAGGTTTATCTCAAATCCCGATTGAACTGCCTTTTGCTGACCAGCTGGAAAAAATGGGAGGTAAGTTACCATGAGCATGCTTTGTGTTTGTTTAGAATAGAGTAACAGAGTCGGAAGGGACCTTGGAGGTCTTCTAGTCCAACCCCCTGCTTATGCAGGAAACCATACACCACTGCAGTCAAATAGTTATCCAACCACTTCTTAAAAACCTCCAGTGTTGGAGCATTCACAACTTCTGGAGGCAAGTTGTTCCACTGGTTAATTGTTCTCACTGTCAGGAAATTCCTCCTTAGTTCCAGGTTGCTTCTCTCCTTGATTCGTTTCCACCCGTTGCTTCTTGTCCTGCCCTTCTGGGGCTTTGGAGTTTAGGTTGATCCCCTCTTCTTTGAGGCAGCCCCTTAAGTATTGGTATCATATCACCCCTAGTCCTTCTCGTCCCCCTAGTCCCTGCTCTTCTCCGCACTCTTCCTAGAGTCTCCACATCTCGTTTACATCATGGCAACCAAAACTGGACACAGTATTCGAAGGGTGGCCTTCCCGAGGCCTTATAAAGCGGTATTAACACTTCACGTGATCTTTGATTCCATCCCTCTGTTGATGCAGCCTAGAACCGTGTTGGCTTTGTTTCGCATTTGCACTCCACACCGTGACTTGTGGCGCCTCCCAGCTCCCAGCTCCCAGCTCCCAGCTACCTATTGTGTACTGGGGAGACAAGGGAAGTCTCGTTCGTTTTGCAAGGCTGACGTGTCTTAAGACCCAGCAGAAGCTGGTGGAGGAAGATTTGTGGAGTGGGGAGGGGCAGAAAAGGCAGCCCAGCCCAACCCAAATCTGGGGGAGGCTATGGAACCCAATCCTCGATCCTCGCAAAGTTTAGTTAATTTCTGGTTTGCCTGGAGATCTTCTCGTCCCTCGGACAAGTCATCCGCTCCCTTCGCTCCGAAGACAGGCCACTTCTGCTATTGTCACCTTCTGTGCTTGTGTGTCTGTGTGTGGACGCACTCATGCAAGTCCCTTTTCCCCCTCTCCCAGACAAAACACCAAGGGAATGACAGGGGCCCTCCTGTCCCAGCGTATCCCAGTGGCAGTTGGGGGGTCTTGATAACACGCTGACATTTCCCCAGCCTTTGTCCGCTCCCGATAACATCGGGCGCTGCGCGAGGAGGCCCCATAGCTGGGCAGACCCGCTTGTCACTCAGTCCCACCGCGGAGGCCTCCGGCCGCCGAAGGAGAATAATAAGGATTGACAAGCCGGTGAGGAGATTAGAAGCAGAAGAATCAAAGCTATTAGAGGCTGTCTTGCCTTTGTCCCTGCTGATCTTTCAGCCTTTCCTACCATCGGCTCTCTTGTTGTTCCTGGCAGGACAAAAAAAAATCCAGCCACCTTCAGATTAAATTCCAGCAAGTTTGTTGTTGTCAGCTTTGCAAATCCTGGAGGTGGGCTAGAACAGACCAGGGGTTTGCAGCACAAGCCTACATCCTACACGTTGCTTTGCAAATAGCAATAGCAATAGGACTTAGACTTATATACTACTTCATAGTGCTTTTACAGCCCTCTCTCAGCGGTTTACAGAGTCAGCCTCTTGCCCCCAACAATCCGGGTCCTCATTTGACCCACCTCGGAAGGAGGGAAGGCTGAGTCAACCTTTGAGCCTGGTGAGATTCGATCTGCTGAACTTCAGCTAGCAGAAGGAGCCTGCAGTCCTGCACTCGAACCACTGCGCCACCTCGGCTCTAGCAGCTACCTCCGGAGTCAAACTCTTGCATTGGGGTCTCCAGGCCAATTTGCAGAACTGGGTCTTTAGGCTCTTACAGAATGATAGGTTGGGGGCAGATCTTACCCAATGTATATGGTGCACAAAAGCAGGGCTTGACAAAAGACCAGGATTGGGCAAAGGGCTACCGGATCTTATCCCTCCTAATTCTCTTTCCCATCTTGGATATCTGGATAATTTCGATCTTCCCTTTAAAGGAGTCAATTCTGTACAGGGGGTCGGTCCTCGATTTAACGATCACAATTGAGCCCAACATTTCTGCTGCGAAGTGAAAGATTGAGGTGAAATTTTATGACTTTTCTCACCAAGGTTGCTAAGTGAACCACTGCAGTTATTAAGTTGGTAACGTGGCCGTTAAGTGAATCTGGCTTCCCCATTGACTTTTGCTTGTGAGACGGTTGCAAAAGGGGATCATTTGACCCTGGGATACCGCAACAGTCATAAATACATGCCAAGTGCAGAACATCTGGATTTTGATCACGATCACAGGGATGCTGCAATGGTTGTAAGTGTGAAAAAAAACGGTACTAAGTCGCTTTTTTTCAGTGCTGTTGGAACTTTGGTCACTAAATGAACTGCTGTATGGGGGATCCTCGGTGCTCTGTGACTAGGCTTGCAAATATTTCATTACCCAAACTAGGTAACATCATCATCATGCTAATAAGGAGTGCAGTTTGCTGTCACTGACTCCGCACTCCGCACCAGACTCTTTACGAGCACTGATGATGTTACCTAGTTTGGGAATGAAACGTCTGCAAGAAAAGAAGCAAGCTCAGAGGGAACCAAGGACCCCTGATTTCAACCCCGAGCTACAAATATTCTCCTTTATTGATTACCTGCATTGCAAAAACCTCTGGATAAGGCCATTGATGGAGGGCAGCGGGCCAAACGCATCATGCCACTCGCCTTGCCTAAGTAATTCTTATAACTTCAACCTCAGCCAGACCAACTGAGATACCCAGGACAGGGTGGCTCGTACCGTATAATTCATTCCCCCGACTACGTGAGGCTTGGAAGAAGAACCACATAGAGGTTGGCACCCCTATTCATTAGGCTACATTACTGTGTGGCTGGTCTCCCAGAAGATCTGGGATTACATGTCGAGAGGCTGCCAAGAAGCACTTCTTGCCCAGACTGCAGTCTTTAAAAAGAATAATAATAATAAAAAGAGAGAGAGGCACCTCAGTCTGGGCCAGTGTTTCAAGAGGTGAAATTGGGATTGTCAATCAATCTTGCCCTATCTCAGGGGTCTCCAACCTTGGCCACTTTAAGACTTGTGGACTTCAACTCCCAGAGTTCCTCAACCAGCAAAGTTGGCTGAGGGAGTTGAAGTCCAGAAGTCTTAAAGTGACCAAGGTTGGAGACGCCTGTCCTATCTAACCAGAGAGGTTTTCACAGTGAATCTCATCAGATGCTCTTCAGTTCCTACAATCCATCCTTCTGGAGACATCTTGAAGAAGTCAAAAGGCCTGATGATGCAGGAAGCAGCTATGACTTACTCTTCATTTGTTACTACAGGTAGGGCTCGAGTTACAACAGTTCCTTTAGGGACTGTTGAAAGTTACAACGGCATTGGAAAAAAACCCAACTTAGGACCATTTTTCACGCTTAACGACCGTTGCAGCATCCCCAGGATCACGTCATCAAAATTTGGACCGCTTGGCAATTGATTCATATTTATGACGGTTCCAATGCCACATGATCTCCTTTTGCGACCTCCTGACCAGCAATGCCAATGGGGATGCCAGATTCACTTAACAATTGTGTTTACTAACTTAACAACTGCAGTGAGTCACTTAACCCCTGTGGCAAAAAAGGAGACAAAATTCACGTAAATGTTTTGCTTAACAACAGAAATAGTGGGCTGAGTTATGATCGTAAATTGAGGACCCACCTGTAGCTGATGATGATGGAAGGCTGAGCAGCACCCCCTCCATGAGGTTTGGGCCTTCAGCTTCACAGAACGTTAGAGTGGCTCAGTGTGGTGGGGTGGACTAGAAAGGATAGTTGATGGGAAGGGGCCTACAGGTGAGCTCTTTGTGAAGGATGTGCAAAGGTGACGGATGAAAATCAGACGAATGGCTTTTGATTCTGCGTTACGTGAAAAGTTTTCTGGAAGTCTCTTTGATGGTAGCTTTTAGTGTAGTTCTGCGGTCTCCAAACTTGGCAACTTTATGACTTGTGGATTTCAATTCCCAGAATTCCCCAGCCAGCAAGGTGAGTTCTGGTCCTGCCTTAGCTCTGAAAGCCAGCTGGGTGAAAGGGCCAATCACCAGGAGACAATGAATTCTAGTCCCACTTTAGGCATCAAAGATGGCTGGGTGACTTTGGGCCAGCCACCAGGAGACTGGGCATTCTAGTCCCACCTAAGCCATGAAAACCAGCTAGGTCATGGGTGAAATGTTACCGATTTGCTGTGGTTTGGGCAAACTGGTAGTGATAAAAAGTACCGGTTTGGGCGAACCTATACTAAAAAAAAGCTACCTGTTCCTCTGAACTGCTTTTTCCGACGATCAGCTGTGCCTCATGGTTTAGCTTTAGAAATCCTGCTTTCTAGCGAAGCTAAATCACGCAGCACAGCTGATCCCTCCCCCTCGCTGTTCTACTTACCTTCTCAAGCCTGCTTTCGGTGCGCACTGCGCATTGCAAACTGGTTCAGATTTCCCCACTGGGTTAGGTGAACATCGGGCCTGTCCTTCTCCCTCAAACCAATCCATTCACAGGGTTGTTATCATGGCGGAAATAGGAGGAGAGAGATGTGTCGTTCTACGCCTTGGTTTATTCGTAAAAATAATGAAGGCCTACAAATAAAACAAATGCAAAATAATAATAATAATAATAACAACAATCTAAGCTGGTGATGACAGGGGAAGATCTCACACCTTTGTCTCCATCGGAGTGGTGGCAGATGAACGCAGGCAGATGAGTCGAGGGGAAGGATGGGGGTGAATAATCCAGCGGGCATCGTTTTCTTGGCTTGGCTGAAGCTGAGTGTGAGTCAACAAGCGCGTGGCATTTACTTTGGAGATAAACACTAGGAGGGCGAAGGGAAATGAGAGGGTTCTCAACATCGCAGCCTGAAAAGGAACATTCCAGACCCTGCAGGCCTAAAGTCGGTTTTGCAAGGATGGATGCTGAGAGGGAGGGGATCCCAGGGATCAACCAGGGTTTAATGAGAATGGTTGGATTACAGGTAGTCCTCGCGTTTACGACCACAGTTGAGTCCAACATTTATGTTGTTCATTGGTAAAGTGAGTTTCCCCCATATTTTTTTTTTTTTTGCCACAGTTAAGCGAATCATCGCAACTGTCACAAATAGATGTGAGTTGCCAAATGCTGGGGTGTTGATCACGTGACCATGGGGATGCTGCGATGGTCGTAAGTGTGAGTACCGGAAGCAAGTCACTTTTTTCAGGGCTGCTGTAACTTCGAACAGTCACTGAACAAATAATTGTTAGTTGAGGACTTCCTGTATTCATCCATCCATCCATCCATCCATCCATCCATCCATCCATCCATCCATCTATCTTATCTACCTACCTACCTACCTATATATCTCTATCATTCATTCAGCTTTCTTTCTTTCTTTCTTTCTTTCTTTCTTTCTTTCTTTCTTTCTTTCTCTTTCCTACCTACCTACCTACCTACCTACCTACCTACCTACCTACCTATATATCTCTATCATTCATCCAGCTCTACCTTTCTCTCTTCCTATCCATCCACCTTTATCTATTTCCTATCTGTCTGTCTGTCTGTTTATCCATCCATCCATCCATCCATCCATCCATCCATCCATCCATCCATCCATCCATCCATCCAATTAATATGGCTGCTCATCTCACAGGATTTGACCCTGGGCAGTGTTCAAAAGGAAAAAAAAAGATAAAACCACAAACATGTCAAAACACAATAATATTTTAAAAGTTAAAGGATATGAGTGAAATAATTGTTCCCAAATTCACGAGAGTGCTCACTTTGGCAAGTTTTAATTTTCCAGCTGTTTTTGAGCGGCATCTGTTTACGGGGCCATCCCATCCAAACAGACTCCTTCGGTGAAGGGATTCCTGAAACATTAACCCACATTTTAGTTTGTAGAAAGTTGTTGTGAATAACTCCCCGTCGAGAAAGATTTCCAGACCACCCAGATCTGTTTTATTGTCTTGTTACTATCCGATTACTGCAGTTTTATTGCTCTTTGATTTCTTTTGTTTTGCCTCTTGAGCTGTGGCCACATTCACTTTTATAATTATGTTTTACGGCGGGTTTTTTTAGTTTGTGTCTCAAAATTTGTTTCTGCTTTTCAAATGGGTAGGGAAGTTTGGAAAGTTTGTTGTTGTATGGTTTAAATTTGTTACAGTTGCCCAGCCCACCTGATTGCGGCGTTTACTTCCTTATTGTTTTAAAATGCCTTCCGAAATTGAGTAAATATTGTCAACCCCAGGCGCCCGATGGATGTGCATGCATGTTTTAACTTTTCCCATACATTTTATTTTCTGCTTTTTGATTGTGTGTGTGTTTGAGAAGAAGAAGTGGCAGATTGTGTCAGTCCCAAGGCCAAAGACACAGAGAGATGCAACTGAGTTCTTTCTTTGCTTACACCTAATAGACAGGATCTTGCCATACTAAAGCTTTAACCTACTAACCTAATAGATATTTTTCTGGGAGATCCTAGACCAGTGGTTCTCAACCTTCCTAATGCCGCGACCCTTTAATGCAGTTCCTCATGTTGTGGTGACCCCCAACC